>PVKA01014238.1:0-52785 GCA_004027165.1 Ctenomys sociabilis
AGCCTTACTCAGCTGCGTTCTCCGCCCCCAGCTCCTGTCCCGCGCATCCCGTCCTTCCAGTACAACTGCGCCTCTCTTCACAGAGCCCCTTTCTCCGCACTTGGCGCAGACCCACTGAGTTCCTGATGGAGGAATCTCCTCCGTGTCCACCCGCACACACAGCTTTCCTTCCTCTGCACCACATCCTCTCTTCTATCTGTCTGGAGAAAGGCCTGAGTGCCGTTCCTCCTCAGCAGAGCCTACCACGCCAGCCAGATCTGAGTGTTTCCAGCAGGTGCAACACGCAGCCTCGGGGCTGTGGCCTGTGGGGCTCCTTCTTATCATCTGTTTCTTGTGTACCACAGAACTTCCACTTCCCAGAAAGTCAGTTTTTACATTTTTTTTTTTTCATATAATGAACTTCCTCCTTATTTTGTGTACCTGGTTTTAGTATGGAAGCCAAGCACCAGTGTTCTGCATCATAAAGGAATAAAACAATTTCTGAGATTGGGCCGTCAAGTAGCTCAGTGGATTAAAGTGCCTGCTTGGGCAGATGCAGCTGCCGGGGTGTGATCCCCGGGCCTGCTGTGTCACACCCACCCCTGGGCGTGCTGACAGGGCAATGGAGACTGGCGTGGTGGCCCGTACCTGTAATCCCAGTTTATGGGAGGCTGAACACAGATGGATCCCAGCGAGTCTGATCTACAAGTGAGACACTGTAGATTGTGCACTAACACATAAATAAAGAAAAGAAAATCATTTCTGAGATGGACAACCGACTTCCTCTGCTGCACGGGTGGGGTGGAGCTGCCCACTCAGCACGCGGCCAGAGGCTCTGCCTGTGGGAGCTTGTCCTCTCCTTCTTAGTGAGCAAACAGGGATAGAGAGAGCCTGGCCACCCTCTGGCTCCAGCGCGCTGGTGCCGATGCTGGCTTCCGACTGCTCCTGTAGCGGAACGTTCCCCGTGCCACATGACTCGCCTATCACGTTAGGCTTTAAGGTAAGGGTCCACTGCAAGCTCCCTAGGCTCAAAGCATGAGTCCATTACTCCACGGTATTGGTACCTAGGGTTCAGTTTCTGTAGTTAAGACTGTTCTCTAGTTCTCTTCAATTTTTATTTATTTTCTTTCTTTCTTTCTTTTTTTTTTTTTTCCAATTGTGTATTTGGTACAAGGTGTTAATCCTCAGGCTGGACTTGTAGTGATCCTCCTGTTTTTAGCCTCCCAGTGGTGGGTTACAGGCGTGCACCACCACACCCAGACTGGCTCAATGGCTCAGCCTCCCTGAGGCAGGCCAGCGCGTCCTGTGGTCCCTGTGCTTGCTGATGCAGGCACTTTGTCCGCTGAGCTATCCCACTGTCCCTTCTAGTTCTCTTTCTTAGCAAGGAGTAAACCACCCACTAGGCTGCATAGTACAGACATGGAAACCATGCTGTCAAATCTCCTGAATTCAGGGCATCACTAAACTTCTCGAGCTAAAATGTCTCAGCATTTCCCTGGGATCTGCTTTCTTTTTCCTTGTGCTGTCACAGCTGCCCCTCAGTCCTGCTAACTAGGAGTCCTGCGAGTGTGTGGTCTAATTTCTAATTAGGAGACCTGCAAGGATGTAGTCTTCTTCAGTGTTCTGCCTTGGTCCATGTGGGTCCCACCCACTTGTGCACCACACACTCCCTTCCCCCACACACAGACACACAGGCACACAGACAGACACACACACACACACACACACACACACACACACACACCAGCCAGCGCCTTGGCACAGGGAACAGATATACTGGAAATCCACCTTCCAGGGGAACACACTTCTAAGACTTCTGTTTCCTCCTGACCTTTTTATATACACAAGTGTTTTAATGACCAAGAAAATCACTGTGAGTGCTTTTGCAGAGTGTGGAGCAGAACTTGAAGGGACACAAGGATTGGAGAGTGTAGCGCCGAAGACAATGCTCCCAGTGGGCAAGAACACACATGCAGTGACCCGAGCTCACAGCCATTCGTTCCCAAGACATTCACTGCAGTCATGAAAGGGAAAAGCTGTGTTACCTTTCTAGATTCCCATAATTTTATTGTAGTAGAATGAATGTGGAAAAGCCGCTAAAGTGGGAAAGAGTTCACAGGTTTGTTTCATAAATAAGTGGTATACGAAGAAAAGTGATTTTAGAAAGATAGTGTAGTTAGTATAGATATACAGCTACTCCCTCTTAGTTCAGTGAGAAGAAAGTTTTGAGCTAATACATCTGCATCTTGTACTATGAATAATTAGTACAAAGACAACAATATGCAATGTATTAATTATTTTAACTGTCTTACTAACCTGTTTTGAAAATGTCTTATTGCCAGTTCTTTCTCAATAAAATTAATATAGAAAGAGAGAAAGAAAGAAAGAAAGAAAGAAAGAAAGAAAGAAAGAAAGAAAGAAAGAAAGAAAGAAAGAAAGATTTTATAGGTCTTTTCAACACAGCACAGAAATAAGCAAAGTTTGGGGGCTTGGGGAGATAGCTCTGTGGCAA
Source organism: Ctenomys sociabilis (assembly GCA_004027165.1). Lineage (NCBI taxonomy): Eukaryota > Metazoa > Chordata > Mammalia > Rodentia > Ctenomyidae > Ctenomys > Ctenomys sociabilis. The sequence continues at coordinate 2,492 of PVKA01014238.1, forward strand.
GCACAAGGTCCTGAGTTCAATCCCTGGCATCTTAAATAAAAAAGAAATAAACAATTTTTTTCAAAGATTTTAGTTTAAAGATACTGGAAGTAGATGTAAGTAAACTCTAATTGAAACAAATATTAGGGAAAAGTGGAACTGCTCTAAAAGTTAAATGGGAAAAATGATCATTGCCCTCTTTTCCTTGGGAGTCTCTACCTTTGTGGTCACCAGGGAAGTCAGACTGTCCTGAAGTCATGCATCACCAGCCTGACAAGGACCTTGGTGGGAAGACAATTACCTCCTCGCAGTCGCCCATCCCCGAGTGATAATGAGGTGTGAACACATTCCTCAGAAACTTCAGACATGCCAAAAGGACAATTTAACACCTCTTCAAAAGATAGATGAGGGATGAATTATTCATCATGAACTCGCCAGACTCTGCATGGAAGCCCAGGCTGGAAGGGGGGCTGCGGGGACAAAGCTGACACACCTGGAGGCCATGTGTCTGTGCCCAGGCAAGAGGGAGTCTTTAGTGAGCACTTTTACAGCCAGGGCTCTCGGGAAACTATCTCATTCGGATAAATGTCTTATCTCACTTTGGCGTTTTCTTTGTGGTGTGTGTGTGTGTGTGTGTGTGTGTGCACACGTGCGTGTGTGCATGTGTATTACACCTGCTATGGCCTTGTTCATAAACAAGACCTATCCCTAAATTTACCCCCCATTGTTCTGGTTGTTGCTATGGTGATAGCCACTGTCACCAAGGCCCACTATTCTCTTGTTGGATGGTTACATTGTAATGGCAGGGCAGGAATCCTTAGGCAGATTGGGGATGGTGGTTTGATTTCAAGCTGTCAAAGCTGATAGGCCTCACTTTCAGGGAAACACCACCCTCCTTTTGAGAAGGCTCTCTGCACTGGTGAGTCTCCCTTTCAGATCCGGCGGTGGCATGAGCTTCCCTCATGACTTGCATAGAGAACGTGATGGCCCTTATTAAAAACAGAGCTTTGGTCCTTGCAGGCTTCTCTGTGGAGCCCTGTGCAGACTTCAGGCTGGGAAGAGCTTGTGGAGCGGTTGGGCAGCTTCTCCAAGAACACCTCTTGGAGCCAGTGGGCCTATAAAATATCACATGTGGACCGGCCTGATCCCAGCCAGCACTTGCCAGTCAGAGCTCCACAGCTGCTGTGGTGAAGTCCCCAAGGCACGTGGACATCACTCTGAGATAATTAGGTGAGGGTGTTCATTTGCTTCGGGGGCTGCTTTGTGAGCTGAGCTGTCGTCCCTGTCCCAGCAGATCAGACTGCCATCCTAAGAAGCACACATCTTCTAGAGTTTGGTAAACAGGCAAGAACGTGTATGGGCAGCACACCAGCCTCGCAGGGAGGGCACCCGTGGCGCTTCTCCTCCCGAGATACCAACCAGCATAAAGAATCTTGAAATATACATTTGTAGCCAAGAGGTTAAAAGGGGTCTTTGGAAAGAGGCTTGTGTCTAGAGCTGAGCTGCTGCGCTAGCTCCTCTGTGCTGAGTCCGCTCGCCCAGGCCTGATGCCCAAGCACTCAACCCTGGAGGTCAGGTCCGCTGGTCTGGACATGGTGGCATCTCCAGAACACAGTTCTTTGCTCTTGTTTTGTACCCATGGGCATATAAGCTGGTGTGCTTCTGTGTACTACAAGGTAAAGGAGGCATTCCTCCAATTTAACCAGATTGCATGAGTTTTGTTTGTTTTGCTTTTTCATTTCTTATAGCCTTTTCTTGTGGTCTTGGTGGGGAGCAGGCTGCCTGGTAGCTGGGTCCAGAGAGCCAGGACTTGGGCTCAAGGCCAGCTAGGCCAGTGCAACACATTCAAAACTTCTGGACTTAGTAATTTATGAACTGGAAATGGCACTTTCCTCCTGTAAGGTCCTGTTATTATAGCATCAAATTTTTGCTGAGAAAACCAACCAAGTCACACTCTCACTAGTGGAAGGGAGAAGAGTACCTGTGTGGAGAGAGCACGGAGGAGTGGGTGGGAGTGGCCCCGTGGTGTAGTGGCACCCAGCAGCTGCTCTTGCTCGGTCAAGAGTCCCTGGGCCATCCTTGGCCTGGGGCTTCTGGGACTTGGATGCTCAGGCACTGGCCTACTTCCTTCCCGAAAATGCTGACTCCACATTTGGCAGAGCAGGTGTCTTCCTTGAAATCAACATGTGAAGCAAGTGTCATTTTCATTCTTGGTCTTCTTGGGCCATGCGTTTGTGTGCTTCTGTTGGCTGCACTGGCACATCCATATAGAGACACCTCAGTTTCAAAGAACACTGTCATCTGAGCAGTAAACTGAGGAAAAATAGTAAACTAGGTGAAATCATAAAACATGGACAGTTGGATGCAAAAACAAGCTGTGTGAAACCCCAGATTTCTGTAAAATGATTCTTTAGAGAGAAAATCTGCATGTTTGAATGTAGAACAGAGAGTGATTGTTAGAGGTTTGATAATTTTTCCATTATTTTCTTTTTTATGTTCCCTATTTTCTTGAGTGTTCCGCAGCCCCGTTTCCCTGGTCTCATTCTGCTCTACTGGATGGAGACAGACCCTTGCTTGGCTGGTCAGTGCTCATTTTTATTTAGGAAAGAACACATGGATTTGTCAATGCTGGTTTCGGAGTAAAATGGATCCTGGATTTCAAGTTTTGAATGAAGTGCTCCTGCTGATATTTTAAACAATTCTCCTCAATCCTTTGGCTAAAGACTAAGACTCTCATGGTGAGAGAGGAGGCCGGGCTAAGAATGTCAACTCTGGGCCCAGTAGGAGGTCACCCTCTGTACTGTGGCCTCTGTCCACAGACCTGTCATAAGACCAACCATGAACAGACCACAGAAGCAGAATGTTTATGTGAAAAGAAAAATCATTACCAAAAAATTCCTATATAAGCCCTTTATCTTCACCTGCTCTCAGAATACCCACAAGTACCAATTGTGGAGGCGACACAACTGGGTGATCCACTCTTGCAGCACAGCTGCCTGGAGCCTGCCCTGCCAACCACTTCAGGTAGCAGAGGCCTCCCTGATCCCCAGGGGTCTGAAGGTCACTTTCTCTGAGAACACAGTGCTCTCTTGGCCCCTGGAGTCTGCTGGTGACTAAAATGGAAGACATCTTGGATCTGGGTCTTCACATTGGGCCTCTGCCCGTGTGGCCTTAACCTTGAAGGCTGATGTGTCTCAGGAGGCTGCAGATACACTTCTCAGTCACACACTGCTATCTCCAAGGCTATGGTCCATAGCTGGTCTGACCTGCTGCCCGTTACAGCTGGTATTGGTCAAATCTTCCATGCTTGCTTCATGAGTGAGGAGATATTTATTTCTTGGAGCTGCAGAAGTTTCTGTGCCAGGGTCAGCTGGCTCTGCGACAGCAGTGTGTGGGAGAAGGCATAGCCCAGAGAACTGTCCTCCCATGCCTAAGTCAGGGAACAGAGTGAGTGGGTGAGAGTCGAGATGGAGAGACCAGGAGCAGAAAACGTCCAGGATGGTGGCCCCAAGACTGCTCAGAAGAGCGCTTTGTTCTAATCCCAGGCTGTGCTCAGGCCAGTCATGCTGGCACACAGGTGAACCACTGTGGGCCTATTACAGCTAGGTGTTTCCTCTAGAGGGCCCTCACCCTCCAGCAACTGAAGAACTGAAAGTCCCTCAGCACTATCATAAGGTCAAGGCATTGGGGCCAGTGAGACAGCAACTATAAGAGGAGCTCAGCAGTTTCTGGGCAAAGTTGACCACCTGTGAGCCCACCATGTGCAAGCCTGGGACATTTTATGCCAAATGGGGATGCCAGAAGCATAAAATTTCAGTGGCCTCTGGCGTGAGTGGGCCAACTCTGTTCTAAGAAGAAGCATTTGGAACCATTCTCCAGCCGGTAGAAATCACTAGAAGTTATCCCACCTCAGCCAATCAATAAAAAGCTGCAACTCGCCTTTTGCTGGGAGCAGCGGCTCTGACCCTCACCAAATCCCTAGCTGCCTTCTTTCCGCTGACCTCCAGTTGGACTAAAACCTCTCTCCTCCCAGGAAGGCTTGGCGCTCTTTGGTCCAGGCTTGTTTCTACCTTTTTGGGTCAAAAGGCCGCATCTTCTGGTCTTACAGAGCAGACTAACTGCTTGGAATGCAGCAAGGAGCAGCACCCATGCTGGTGGACATCCTAGCAGCTCACATGGCTCAGCACACTGTCACACACATTTTGTAGACATGGTATGATGTGTCAGGCAGCAGGGATGTATGGTGCTTGGAGGCTGTTGTGTGTCACTGTACTCAGGGGACTGTAATTTATAGAAGTGGCTGATATACAACAGAAAGCGGCTGTTGCTATTGAAAGAAGAAATCATTGCTCACAATTTCATGGGCCTCTGCACACCTGATGGGGCCCTAAGGGGAAGCCCCAGCTCACAGGAGCAGCAGGACTGACCTCATGTGTATAGTCTTTGTTGTGTTTCCTGTAGGAAAGGAAAGGGAGAGGAGAGAAGCACACTGGGATGGGCACACCAAGCAACCAGTGGGACCTTGGTTGAGGGTGGTCTCCTATGTCCTGATCCGAGGCCCAGCTGCAATCCAGATAGAGGCGGCACTGATGTATTGCTTGAGAAATACATAAGAGGCCACACCTTCATCTGGCAGTGGCTGTTTGCCTCCTAGAGTCCGGTTCCAATCACAGAGGGATTACTCACTTGCTTACCTGGTAGTGACTTGAGCAGGCTGGACCAGTGAGTTGTCCTGTCTTCCCTCCACTGTCCAAGGACACAGTGTGTACCACTGCTCCAAACCCAGGGTTACTGAGGTCTGGGCTTCTATGATTGCTCTACTATTTGAATCAATTTCCTGGACACACCTCCAGAAAGCAGGCTCCTTGGCAGAACCATTTTCTGAGGCTAGTCTTTAAGGCACACCTGCTCTCAGGAAGTGTCCCTGTAGTCATCTGTTGCCATGGTTCTTCTAGTTCAACTCAGAGAGGCGAACTCCTCTGCAGTCACTGCTTTGGAAAAAGACACTGGCACCTTCTGCATTTAGCCAAGAGCTCCTTAGGTGGGGCCACCCTGAGCATGCACTTCCAAGTAAAGCCCACCACTCAAAGAGTCACAGAGAGCCTTCTGTTCTTGCAGACATTTCCTCTGGAATATCTGCTCTCTACTCTGGAGGCAGCGGCAGGGCTGTGAGCTCATTGCTGCTGCATGGAGAGTTCTGACCTAGCAGCAGGGACCTGCTATGCAGTGGTGGCCTTGTGTCCCCTCAGACTCAGCCTTACCGTGACAACACAGCTCTGTTGGGGGCTGCTGCACCAGCAGTATGCTGTTTTAGCCATGTTTTGGGCAGAGATGCTCTGAGGAGCAAGTGGACGCAGAATGAGAGCCTCATTGTCTTATGCATTTTCTCCTGGAGTAGAACTTTCAAGTAGGAGCAGACAGAAGAGCAATGCCCCTCACTGTCCTTTCCTGTGGGAAACCATAGCCCCCGCCTGCGACAGAGCTGATGCGAGTACTCTTCTCAGAGTAGAGCACCAGTCCCCTGACGCGGGAAGCGGGGAGGCACAGCCTTAGTATAACACAAAATTGTTTAGCTTTGGCTGGAATTTAGGAGACTTTCTTCCATAAATGTGGTTATGTATCCCACCCACCCTGAGGGCAACATGCTAGACATTAAGGGGTTGGATTTCTGCAGTAATTTTCAAAATGTAGGATTATTTCTCTAGGAAGGTGATCTCCAGAGTGTTTGTGCCGTTAATTCAGAAGGGTTTCCTCCTTTCTCTTTGTTTCTTTTTCTTTGGATGTGTAACTTCCTGTCCACTTTCCATGCCCCATCACAGCTCACCACCATTCATGTATGCTTATTTGCTTAGGTACATGATTCAAGCATAATTATATGTAGTCTTGTTCTACAGTATGAGGCAGGCATGTTTTCAATTTTTTTTTTTTTTTTCCTTAGGGAAGGGTCTACAGAGTGTTCAGGGTCTCACTAATAGGTCAGACTTGAAGTGATCCATCTGCTTACAGCCTCCCAAGATCTGGGATTACAGGTGTGAGCCACCACGCCCAGTCTCAATTGCAATCTCAGCATGCCCTGGGGGCAGGGCTAGCACTGCAGGCCCGGGGATTGAACCCCAGGCCCTTGCGCTTCAATCCACTGAGCTAATTGTCCAGCCCATGTTTTCAAGTTTTATATGAATTATATTACTAATCATATGCATATTAAAAAAATTCCACCTGATTTGTAAGTACCTAAACTCCCAGCTGTTTCTATTCCACAAATTTATTCCATAAATAAACAATTTGTATTGAAAATAAGAATTAAAGCCTGTCTGGAATATAAAAAGCTCAGTATTTTATTTGTAACTTTTCCTAGTGCTAACAATTGAATGCTTGTAATTCTACATTGCGGTGGACCATAGGGCAGCAAAGTCCTTGCTGGTGGCCTCCCAGGAACAGGAGCAAGGTGCTTCTTGTGGGTTCTGTGCACGTGGAGGACCCTGGGGAGCCATGGAAAGCCCTCAGGTGTATGGTGTGTGGGACACACTCTGAGTCCCCAGTAGGCTCTAGCACAATTTGTCCTCACTCCAGGAACGAGATAGGTTTTTCCTATGGTTCCCTCAATCTGCTGATATCTATCTTCATAGCTTTGTTAATATCTGAGGGAAAATACTTCCAAATTTTTCACTTATCTCAGTAATATTAATAGTGGCTCTAACTCTATGAAAATCATCTTTATAGTTTCCCTGTAACTGGAACTAATGCATGCCTTTGCTGCTATTCCCGTATTTCTGTATCATTTCCAGTTAATTTATGAAGTTTATAATATGTATAACATGAACATTATTGATATTACCAGATAGTTTTCCTGAAAGTCAAATAATTTAAAGTTCTTTGTTGTACTTACAGCTTTAATTTTAAGTGGTATTTTTTTCCTTGTGAACTGTGTGCTTGGGATCTCATTTAAGGGAGCCATCAGCCAAAGAGGAAAGAAATAATGTCTAATACTTTTTGCTTCTATATTGAGGTTTTAGCTTATACAAAAGGATATTTCATTTGTGAGAATTTTGTCTTTATATATTGTATGAGGTAGATACTCACTTGTGCCACAACTGAGAAACAGATGTGATACCAGGATGTGGACGTAACCATGTGGCCGACTTCTCTATGTGTGGACAAGCATCTGTGTCATGTACTGCCACGTCAGTGGATGCCACATCTTGGAGCACAAATGGATCTGACACCAAGCTGCGTGTTCTTTTCTATTTGACCACTTACGATCTCTTCTTCTTTACCATAGTTCCTACTGCTGTACCCTGCTAGGAGAGCACAGTGTCACGGAGGCCAAGTTCACTTCCTTTGTTCTTTTTTTTTTTTTTTTTTGTCTTTTTTGAGACAGGGTCTCACTGTGCAGTTCAGGCTGGCCTTAAGCTCACTTTGTAGCTCAGGCTGGTCTCGAACTCACAACAATCCTCCTGCCTCACCCTCCCTAGTGCTGGGATTACAGGCATGCGCCACCAATATCTATGGCTTTTAATAATTTTTTAACCTTTATATACACTTGGGAAAACATGTTTAAATCTTCAAGAAGTTGCTGTGGAAATTTGATCCAAAGAACACTGAAACAGTGGAGTGATATAGACAGTACTGCTAGTGACATGTTTCTGTTCCTAACTTGCTAGCCCTAGAGTTCAATATGTCTGAGTTTCAATATTCCCTCTGTTCTTTAAAAGAATTTGCAGTTGTGTTGTAAAAGTCTTGTTTTTTACAGTGCAGCTAATTTGTGAGATGCATTCTTTACAATAACTATTATTTTGCCTTGTGGAATATCTTCTGATATAAATAGCCTCTGTTAAATTTTGTGAGCTGATCCTGTGCTCACCGGGCTTGCTAAATGCCCTTACTGACTCATAGAGGCTGCTCTGTGATTCCCTTAAGTGTTGCTAAAAATGATCAGATCTTACTCAGTGGAATTATTCCTCTCCTTTGTGACCTCTTGCATTTATTATGTTGTCCAGAGCAGGGCCATCAATTCCATCTCGAACAGCAACACTGATGTTAAGTGTACTTTGATGATGTTTCCAAAAGGCCTGGCTGACTCAAGGATGCGTTATCTTAGGCTCTTGTACGATCTTGGTAAATAACTTTATGAAGTTAGTTTCCTCTGTTCCTATGTTGCTTTATTATAAAAACTGATTATTATAAAAGCCATTTTCTTTCTGCCAGTTGAAATAATTATTCAACATACTAATTTATCATTGTTTTAAATTTCATTTAGTTTCTGATACTAGTATTCCTCTTAATCTTTTCAATAAGCTCAATCATTTATTTGTCACCCTATCTCACTTGACGATAATCTAAATAAACAATTTAAATTAAAAACTAAAGTGAAAATAACCTATGCTTCTTTCTATTGTCTTTTAAAACTCAAAATGATACTAAATCGGTATGCAGGTACAAGATAAAATGCACAAGTTGCTACCCTTCTGTAATAGAGTGCATTTCACAGGGGTTAATGGCCTATAGTGAATTTGTTTATGGTAATGCTTAAGAAGATAGTTTTTATGTGTGTTGCCATTGTCAGTGAAGATAGTTGCGATGTTAATTGCTTTGAGATTTTTTAAAATACATGCTCAAATAACTTTGTGAATGGCTGTTTCTTTTCTAGTCTACAGGTTTTTTTGGATGGGGGGAACCAAGGGACTGAACTCAAGACCTTGTATTTGCCAGGCAAGCACTTATTCTACTGAGCTATCTCCCTGGCCCCATTATCTTTTTCATTTAATTGTTTATGAGTACCTGGCCATGCACTCCATGTAGGAAGCCAACACGTGGACCCAGAGCACACTAGTTCTTTACGGCCCTCTCTTCTAGGTCTGCTCAGCTCATCTCCTGGACTTCTTCCCTTTTAGAAAGCCCCATCTCCGCACTTCTTATTGTCTAGCGTTTATTTTACTCTTTCACTTATTTGTATTTTTCCCTTCTCATATAAGAGAATTCAAGTGACATTGAATTTGTGTGTATGATGGACATCATGAGCTTAGGTGCATCCACTTTCCCACAAAGGAGTCCAGCGTGACCCTTCTGGCAGCACAGTGCCCCACCGCGTTCCCTTTTGTTGCCTTCCGTGCCTAGGCCCAGTTCAGCTCTCACGAGGGTGTGCTGCAAACGCGGTGTGCTTGGGTCACTGTCCCGGGATGTCTTTGAATCTTCAAGAAGATACCTAGAAGGGAATAGCTGGTATGAACCGGATTTCTTTCTTTCTTTCTTTCTTTCTTTCTTTCTTTCTTTCTTTCTTTCTTTCTTTCTTTCTTTCTTTCTTTCTTTCTTTCTTCCTTCCTTCCTTCCTTCCTTCCTTCCTTCCTTCCTTCCTTCCTTCCTTCCTTCCTTCCCTCCTTCTTTCCAGCAATCAAACTCTGGCCTCTGATCCCTGCCTAAGCAGGTGCTTTAGTCCGCTGAGATATCTGGCCAGCCTAGAATTTTATTTTTGGGAAAGTGTATAAAGTTATAAATTTCCTTTCAGATTCTGCTTTGACTCCCCCAGTTTGAGTGCCCCATGGCTGCGTGCCAGTTTTAGGTGTCTGATGAGCTTTCCTGCAGTGCCTTCCTTAGCGCCCGGCTGCCTAGTAGTTGCTGATTTTCTTTTCAGTCTGGTGATATTCAAGGCACTCCTCCACTGTGAGCTTCCGTGGTGGCAGAGCACACTCTGACCACTGCTGATCCACTGGGCCACATGCTCTTTGGGCTGCCTCACCTATTACCACACTTGTCCATAATCCACATACAATAAAAGTAATCGTATAGTGGAACCTTGGATCATGAATACCTTGGTCTACAAGTGTTCTGCAAGACAAGCAAACATTTCTAATGAATTTTAACTTGGAAAGCAAGCAATGTCTCAATGCTACCTGTCACATGGCCACCCCTGAGCTTCAGTGCTCTTTCCTCTTTCCTGCAGGAGGGTCTCTCACCAGCAGGCAATGGTGGGGTGAGCTCCTGAGCAGAGGGCTGCGGAGCCCCTCACCTCCCTCTCTCCAGATGAGACTGGGCAGATGTGTAAAATGGACAATAGTACAAAGTGTTGCAGAAAAGTTTCCTCTGAATAAGGTTGATCCCTGACAACAGTGAAACTGTTCAATCAAAATGCAGTGTCACATTTCTGTGGCATCCTCGAAAGAAGGGAAATGCAGCTGTCCCTGGGTCGGGTTCTTGTTAATGCTGCATGAAAAGGAAGGACTCCTTTGAGCTAACAGAGAGCATCATTTGTAAGTGATAATGAAAATTGTCTACACAAGGCCCCTGGTCACCTTGTCTCTCACACCAGCCATGAAGGTTTTCAGAAGGAAGTACAGGTTAATTTATTTTCCTTTATATTTCATATTTACTTGACATACTTTGTGTCACATTACAGTACTGTACACAATTTTGTACACCTGCTCTTGGGCTGCAGAGCAGACATCTGCATGTCCATCATTAGGGGAAAGGCTGCCGTGATGCACAAGAGCTCTGCAGTCCAAGCACATGAACAGAGCAAGTACACACACTAACTGAGGTTTCACATTATTTGGTTCTAACAATAAAAGGCCATGCAGATTGGTCAAGCAAAGGCTGTGACTCATCCAGATGGCTGGCACTGACAAAAGGTCCACAAGGTGCTGTACATGGTTCCAGGATAAAACCTGAGGGGGCTTGGCTGACCTTATCAGATATGAAAGTTGCATTTTTAGTTATATAGGTCTTGCTCTAACTTGGTTTAACCATCCAGCAAAAAAGTGTAACCATGAGGTATAAAAAATAAAGCTATGTTTATATGCTGAGTTTAATAGGCTCAAGACAACTGCCAGGTGAACTGGTAACTCCTTATTATTATGGAGTATTGGGCTATATTGGGTTATTTTGCTGCATTCAGGTACCTACAATATTTCGACTGGTATCAAGTATGAAAAAAAGTCCTTTAAGGACTTCTCCAAATGCAGCTTCTCTAACAGCAATCTCTGATGAAACAAAACAAAAAAGGGGATATGAAATGAAGGGCCATTTCATAGTGAAAATTGTATATTGCAATTCTAATTATCTTGTATAGTTAGAATAAACATACAGCTACTTTCTCTAGTTTCAATGAGAAGGAAGGTTTGTACTGATATTGTTTGGACAAGATATCATGCCTATATCTTGTCCTCTGACTACTACAAAGAGAACAATATGCAATGTATTAATTATTGTAACTGTCCTATTAGCCTATTTTGAAACTGTTTCAATGTTATTTTATCTTTTTTTCTCATTAAATGGAATAAAAGTTGGGCTGGGGAGATGGCTCAGTGGAATAAGCACTTCACTGGCAAGCACAAGAGCTTGATCTGAGGTCAATCCCCAGTTCCACCAAAAAAAAAAAAAAATAAATAAAAAGGAATAAAATAAAAAAAAAATAAAATCTACTAATAATGTTCTATGTGGATCTGAGAACAATATATCTTCTAATGGAATTATGTTTTAGTCATAAAATAGAGTACATATGATTATAAAGGAAAAAATAAAAGAATATGCATTTATAAGTACATATGTAGGCATGTCTGTGTGGGCACCTGCACATGTACATGTGCACACACATACACATGATCAAATTCCTTGCTCAAGGCTCGCACACTGGCTCATGCTTTTCTCTGCATCTGGCTGCTTTGTCCACATCTGGGGGACTAGGCCGGGAGCTTGTGATGGTCATCTCCAGTTTGCTGCTTTCTTACCTGTGCAGGACCAAGGTCCTCACTTGCCCCTCCTCCTCCTACCTTACGTGCCTCTGCCTTCACCATTGTGCCTGCTTGGGAAGGAGGCCTGGATGCCCACAGGGGTAGGAGCCTCTGCAGTGGAGGAGGCAGAGGCAGGCGTTCATGCTCGCGCTGAGCACAGCTGTTCCACTGGGGATTGAGGCTACCATGCACTTCATCCTGCTAGCTTCTGTGACATTAGGACAAGATGCCCCTTGCATCCTCTTGTGAGAGTCGGTCATCATCTGTGTTCAGGCCACGTTGACTGTGGTATGGATCACATGGGTATTTTAGTGGGCAGTGGGGTACACGCCATTTTCAGTTCTGAGACATAAATGCTGAAGTTTAGCTTTCAGCATTAAACATGGTTTGAAGCAAAATTTCATTCTGAAGATAGATTTACACAGAGAGTACAAGGCGGTGTTTTCTAGAGTGACTCTGCCCCTGTGATACCAGCCAAGTGGGACACAGGATCTGTGTGGACATTGCTGACGCTCCACGGAGTGCGATGCTTGGGCGGGGACAGTGCAGCTGCGCCTCAGGTGCGTGGAGGGCGTGGCACCTCCTTGGCAGCGGGCAGCCGCTCAGTCACGGCAGGCACATCCGAGGCTGTGTGGGCGGGCCTGCATGCTAGGCCCGGCCTGCACCATCAGCTCTGTTCCTTCTGGATTTCCCTCCACTTCCAGCTTTCTGTTCTCAAAGCAGCACTGTATGCTGGTGTCCAGCATGAGGCAAAGCAGATGTGAAAGACAGGATAACTCAGCCAGGGACTTGAGAGAGATCCCACTGTGAGGGGCTCGCACTTCCTTCTCCGCGAGGGTCAGTTGCTTCGTGAATCCTCACTACCTACTAAGGATTTCTAGTTTAGCCAAGAGAAAGAGAATCTCCACTTTCTCTGCATCTCGGCAGTCGTAGCTCCCGGGCGGAAAGGTCCCAGATGTATTTGGGGGCATCGTGTGGCCTAGGGTTGGGCAGGAGGCCAGTACTCCTCCATCGGTGCTGAATGTGATGTGGATAAGACCCCTAATGGAAGAGGAGGACAGCGTTTCATTGTAGTGTTGACTTTTGCAAGGGCAAAGAAAACAGCAGCCAGTGAGAAACCGGGAAGTGAGCAAATGGAAATGTGGGCAGAGGAGCCCAAGGCAGGCGCTTGGACGGGCTTTGTGTCCTTACAGGAGTCCCTACCACTTGTCCAAAACAGCTCAGAAAGAAGAATCAAGCAGGTATGAGGAGCAGAGAGTAACGTTTGCTTGGAATTTTGCCATCTGGAAAGGTGCACGCTGTCCCTTAGTCGATAAGTAAGATCGCTTTTGAGCTTCCTTTTTAAGCTCTCATTTGTGCACGGTTCCTCAAGCTGTATTTAAAATTTGAATGTCTGCTGAGATTATTTTTATTTTATTTATTTTTTTTTTGCGGAACCAGGGATTGAAGAGATTAATTTTGACAGACATACAACTTTTCCAAAAAAGTACTTTCAGTTGGTTTTGAGCATAGCTCCAGTACACTGAGGACTTGGTATGAGAAACAGCAATGCAGTAATGACCAGTGAGCGGAAGTCACTATGCGCATGCAGCAATAGAACTGTGTAGCAGAAGAATTGAGAAGCATGTGACTGTGCTTTATTTTACCTTATTTCATATTTTGCCAGGAAAATCTTAATATCCTTTTATTATTTACTTCTGTTTACTTTTCTTAAATGGCGCGGTGAGAATGTAGCATGGGAAGTACATCTTACGGCTCCCAGAAGGCGCAAGGATGAGGTTTTCTATGTCGGCGTGCCTTTAGGGGAAAGTTCTGCTTGGACTCCTGCTGGGCACTGAGAGCGTGTCTGCTGCTGGATTCGTGCTTTTGCTCTTCTGTTCTTGCTGCAGCCCAGCCTTTGTATACTTTCCTCTCTAGTTCTGAAACAAATGGTGAATAAAAATGCTGAGATAAAGCTGGTGATTGGACACCTTATTCTTAATTTTCCACAAACCACTATTTTGTGGGTGTTTGATACAAGGTCTCACTATTCAGTTCAGACTCACAGGGATCCTTCTGTGCCAGCCTCCCCTGGGCTGAGCTACCGCTCTCAGTTTGAGGCCCACACCACCTGCTTGGGATTCTGGGTCCAGCGTGCCATGTATTGGCAGGAATCGAACTCAGGACCTTGGACTTGCCAGGTGGGCACTATGACAAACCACTATTTTATATTTCACCATTTTAGAAGTATGAATTTCTATTCTGATGCGTTCTAGTGCAGCTTTTTTGCATTTGACGTAAAACCCCATTATGGCTTATGAGATACCATGCCCATAAAATCTGAATAAAATTACCAGTGCATTGTAAAGAGCTCAGGCTTGGGTCCAGCGAGCTACACACCGTGTCGGTAGTGCTCTTGCGAGGACAAGAGGCTGAACTCGGGCTCCCAACAGAGTCCTCCTCCGTGGAAAAGGGTGAAGGCATGCACACTGCATGAGAGCTACCAAGGCGCCTGAGTTCCCCTGGGACCCATAGCCAGGCGGCCTGCTCTGTGCTCCCACGTGAGAAGGCAGAGGGGATGAGATGAGAAGTGCTGACGCGCGCGCCGAGGTCGGGGCTAACCCGGAGGCTGCGCTACCCGGCTGCGAGCTTGTGTCCTCTCCTGCGCCTGGGCCGCGCTGTATCCTGCAGTGGTGGAAGCGCTGCAGCCAGGCGTTAGGACCAGGCTGGCTTTTGTGATGTGATTTGTAAGAGCTTGATGGAAAAGAACTCAGGAAAACAGTGGTTATCATGTCTTTCTTTTTATTTCATGAAAGTTACAACATTTTAACCAAATGAGAAGATAATAACAGTGGTGGTTACACTATTGTTATTAGCAATGTAGTCACTCAGTAGGAGACTCAGTGCCAGAAAGATCCCATAGAAAAGAAACAGATAATAACATAAACTTTGTTTTCAGTGAATTAAGATAAACTTTTGGTATAAATGAAATGGATAAACATAGAGATATTTTCATTTTAACAAGAAGTACAAATGTCTGTCATCTGCTCACTTACTGTGCATGGGATATTTCCAAACAGGAGGATGAGGAGGTGTAAACTGCACCGGGAGCTATTACAGTGGATTAGGTAAGGGACTAAGGTGAGTCTTACAGATCATACCACAAATTCAAGGCATTGAGCACCAGAAGAGGGCGGGGAGGCCGAGCCTGGTGGCAGCTGCCCTGGACAGGGAGGAATGCTGCCTCTGCCTACAGCAGCATGAAATCTGCGCACAGAAACAAGACTTAGTGTAGGGAAGAGCCGACACCAGCTCTGTGCTCGTGTGACCAGCCCTCTGCACTCCACACATGTATTCATTAATTTCAGTCTCACCAAGAGGTTTACCGCTAGCTCAGCTGTTAAGTGGGAGTACTGTGCCTCACACTGGACCTCAAGTTCTGGCCATTTGCACCGTCTGCCTCTTTCTATACAGAAGGTCGGGAGGGGACACAGAAGGGCTCTGACCAGGTCAGGGCAAAGCACACCTGCAGGTACCTCTGGTGGCATGTTCTGTGTCCTGGAGAGCACACCACCTTTGGAACCTCAGCAGCCTTCCTACTAAGCACACACGTACCTGCGCATGAGTGCTGCCCTTTTGTCATTAACAACTTCATAAATAGCTCACCGGTAATTTGAGCTCTCTGGACAAGGAGGGCCTCAGGGTTTTTAGGGACATTTATCATGTGGGGTCAAGCTGATCCCAGCCTCTGGTTTACAGTCACAGTGCGCCTTTCCCCATTCAGTTGAGAGTGAATAAAGACTTGGGAAGTCAGGGAGTTGCTTCGCAAGGCTGAGCTCATTGACTCTGCTGATCACAATGTGTCTGGGATTTTCCGGAGTGGTTCATTGATTCCATGGCTCCCACCAGGGCAGATGCCAGGAGGGCCTAGCAGCTGATGCTGCTTACTTGATGGACACCCAGGAGCCAAGGGCTTTGCCAGCTAA
Organism: Ctenomys sociabilis; assembly: GCA_004027165.1. NCBI lineage: Eukaryota > Metazoa > Chordata > Mammalia > Rodentia > Ctenomyidae > Ctenomys > Ctenomys sociabilis. The sequence continues at coordinate 18,159 of PVKA01014238.1, forward strand.
TCCTTGGAATCAGAAGACAGGCACTTTCAAACTGCCCCCAGGCACTCCAGAAACATGGGCAGTTTGTGTTACTGTGTGACCAGTGAAAATGAATCTTCTGCTCCTGCAAATGCAGGGCACACCCCAGCACTATCAGGCCAGGTGGAAGTCAGGAGTAGAGGCTTGACTGGTCCTCTTTGTTTGCAACGGGGTAGAATCAGATGATCCTGTCTCCATCAGTTTGTTGGACATCACTGCCTGGTGCAAAGTGTCCTGTCAGGTGGGTAACTGGAAAAAGAGATCAAAAACATAAATAAAATGATGAAATAAATGCATTTAAATAGTTTTATCTCTAAGAAAGAATAATTTCAGCCAGCCATTGTTGATAAGAATGCCTTTATAATTTAAATTCAAAAATCATGGACTAGTTAAATAATTTAAGCTGAATTTGACTTTTAATTCTCCTCCCATGCGCTCTCGGGCATCTTCTTCAGTCTCTACTGAGTAGGCAGATGATACAAGCTTTTTCTCTTTTTAAATAATTTTATTGAGAAGGAAGTAGAGATAGTTTTAAAATAGGTTAGTAGGAAGTTACAATAATCAATACATTGCACATTGTCTTTGTAGTGGTTCTTCATGCTACAAGATGCGGACAGGATATCTTGTCTAAACTCTATTAGCTCAAGGCTTTCTTCTCATTGAACTGAGAAAGTAGCTGTGTATCTATGCTATTTTGTATATAAAGATATATATTTTTTCACTACAAAATGCTCCTTCATTCATATCTCCCCTTTTTGTTTATTTTTGTCAGAAATGTGTATTCCAATGCCATTCATCTATTGTAGGTGCATGAATTCAGCAGAGTAATCCAACATAGTCCAGTAACCTGTAATAGTAGTGGGTTACCGGCATGTTTGGCAATGTGTGAAATTGATAACTTGAGCCTTTTACAGCTCAGCATATTAATGTGGCTTTACTTTTTATACTTCGTGTTTATACTTTTCTACTGGATGGTTAAGACCAAGATAAAGCAAGACCTATATAACAAAAAATGTAGCTTTTGTATCTGACAAGGTCAGTCAACTCCCCTCAGGATTTACCCTTAAATCCTGTATAGCAATTTGTATATCTTTTGTCAATTAAGGCCTGGGACTGCATGCAGTGAGGTGGATCTGAGAAAAGATGAGGTAGCTTCCGGGCCTGGGGTGTGGGGCCAGAGCAGGCTGACCCACGTGGCCTCTTGGCTGATGCTGTGAGCACCTGCAGGTTGCAGTGGGCTGGTCTTTCCATCATGGTGACCCTGTGAGTGTGGAGGGCTGGGCTTGCTCCCACTGATGTCAGTCATTGCCTGATCGCATCGTAGAATTTATAGCATCATCTCCAGTATTTATATTTATGTTTCCCTGCTTAGCGGAAGAAGAGAATGTGAATCATAACATGGATATGCTGTTTCATGCCAACTGTTTGCCTGGATTATTAGCTACGATAACACTTTTCTGTTGTACACAGGATGCCTAAAAGATTAGGAAGGTAAAGTTAAATTAACCTCCTCTTATCTATTTGAGCACACTACTGTGCCAAAGCAACACTCTCTGCTTAATATTCAATACAAAGAAAATACTACATATCCAAAAGCTCAGTCATTTCAAAGTACATTGGTTATATTAAAAACGTGAATCAGAAAATATATAACTGTTTCACTGTGTCTGACTTATTTACCTAAATCATTTATAATGTCCAACAATTCTATTGGTGCGGAATGGAACTGTAATTCACAATTTACACTTCTAAAGCCTTAAAAGAGTCCATCATGTCAGTGAGTCAGAGATCAGCAAACTTTTAGTTAATGAATGCATTATTATTAAACATTAGCTGACATCTTAGGTTTCCTCAAGATGAAATTGATGAAAATAAGAATGAGAATGTTGTTTTAAGACCTGTTGGGAAACCATATTGAAAACTGTTTTCATGGTAGTTATTTCAGTAGTTTGCACTAGTAACTTGGCCATCTTTTCACTAATGCCAGAGGGTAGCGTCCCAATATCCACCGGGCTGTGTTCTTTGGCTTCTCACTATGCTAGCTTTGTGGCCATTGTGTTAGTCTTGTAATCACTGGGATAAAATCTTGCCATGTGCCACTATAGGAGGGGCAGTCAGTCTGGCTTACTGCTTCAGAACATTCACTCGCTGGCTTGTGGGCCTCAAAGGAGATACTGCTGGTGGAAAGATGTGGAAGAGGAAAGCCTCCCAACACATGGCAGCCAGGAGGAGAGAAGTGAGTGTTTGGAGATTACAAGAACACACACCACTGAGGGCCACACCACAGTGAACTCATCAATGAGTTAACTCACTGACCACTGTATGATGTCATGATCCAATCATCTTGCAAAAACACCACTTGACCCATGAGATTTTGGAGAACACTTCAAACCTACATTATAATAGTCCCCAGTTTCACTCTTCCTAAAAGGAAGATAGCACAATAGTTTAGGGAGATAACTAGAGTAGAAAAGACCACAGTGGTGGCCTGACTTTTAAACTCATTCTATCTTTTGATTCTTCTTTATTTTTCATTTCATTTTTTGAAAAGTTAGTTTTCCAAAAATACAGAGGTTGGGTAGATTTCATTGGCAGTTAAGCTGAAGGAACATTTCTTGTTTTCTTGAGTTGCTAGCAGCTCTGCTCACATATTCTTTTGTAATGCCTGTTGTGTATCATGGAGCAGGAGCCAGTAAGCCATGGGCCCACAGGAACTAGTATATTTAGAAGGATTATGGTCATGTGATTTATATGTCTAACTAAAACATAGTTGAGTTACCGGACATTTCATAAAGTTAAGTATACAGATGTAACTGAAAACATATATGTGTAGAACAGCCTTAAATGGGTGCACAATTCTTTGTAGAATGAGAAAACAGCAAGTGAAGCAAAGGGATCTAGACAAATCTGATGGCAGCTGCCTTGGGTGTGGCGTCCATTCTTCTGTTTACTTGGCAGGTGACCCTGAGGTATGCTCCAATCTATGTGACAATGTGATGAAGACACCTAGATGAACAAGTGTATGTGCAGGCCACTGATATTCAACCTGCTTCTTAACTACGTGTTTACAAACCAATAGCTTGTGAGAAAGCCCAGGCTGTAGCTTAGGACAAGGAGATGCTCCAGGCTTACCACAGCCCCAGGATGGCTGTGTCTGTCAATGTCCGATAAATTGCCATCTGTGCAATCCAGAATTTATTTGCCTCATTTTGTATTTCTGGCACTGTCCAGATTTGGCAGATGGTTCTCCTATACTTCTTTTTTTCCCCTAAAAACATGACCATAAATAGTTCATAGCTTAGTTTATTATAATTTTCCTCTACTCAGATAGCTAGAGTTGATTCCTCTAGGTGCATAAATAGCTGCTTTCAGACCTGGTGTTTATCAGGACTATAATATGAGAGTGGATTCTGAGCTCAGATTAAGGCACAGACGCATGAGTTTTCATGGTCCATAGATGTGCTCACCAGTAATAGATGCGCTCACCATCCATAGATGCGCTCACTGTCCATAGATGCGCTCACCGTCCATAGATGCGCTCACCAGCCATAGATGTGTTCACCGTCCATAGATGCGCTCACCAGCCATAGATGAGCTCGTGGTCCATAGATGCACTCACCGTCCATAGATGCGCTCGCTGTCCATAGATGCACTCATGGCCCATAGATGCGCTCACCATCCATAGATGCGCTCACCATCCATAGATGCGCTCACCGTCCATAGATGCGCTCACCGTCCATAGATGCGCTCACCAGCCATAGATGCGCTCACAGCCATAGATGCGCTCACCGTCCATAGATGCGCTCACCAGCCATAGATGTGCTCACCATCCATAGATGAGCTCACTGTCCATAGATGCACTCACGGCCCATAGATGCGCTCATGGTCCATAGATGCACTCACCGTCCATAGATGAGCTCACCATCCATAGATGCAGTCACCATCCATACATGCGCTCATGGTCCATAGATGCGATCATTTGCATTTGCCTTGCAGTTGAGTAGTAGACAAAAAAAAAAGGTGTTCCAGAAATGGGGTTGGCCCAATTCAACATTTAAGGTGTTCTGAAAAACCCCAAAAAGTAAATTAGAAAGGTGGTGAAAATGGACAATGTTTATTCTGTTGAGCAAAATATCATATTCTCCAGGGCACATAGGGCATGCTGGGGAGCAGTGAGATATCGTGAGAAAGAAATCTTGGTGAGGGCCAGCAAACAGAGGCCCTGGGATGATCACGGCCAGAGCCATGTGGGGCCCCAGGTGGCCTGGTGGTCAGGTGAGGGGCAGAAGCTGGAAGGGTGAATGAATGCCAAGCAGGTGGAACTTGTGGGTGAGAGGAATTTGAGTCTACAGGCAGACAGGTTTCTTAAGATGTCTACTCTAGTGGGTATGAGGAATGGAAGACAGAGAACAAAAGCATAGGTTTCATGGTTAAATTAAGTATTGGCTAAGAGAGTGGAGATTACTGCATATCTGCTTCCTAATAAAAAAGACCTGCTAAGAGGGGGAAGTGGTGATTCAAGAGATAAGGCAATTGCTGGTGTGAATGTTTGAGGAGCAAGTGAGGATCTTACCCAGGGCACAGATGGAAATATTGATTTTGCCTGCCATTTACTGGCCATTATGCCTGGGCCATGTCAGGGCTGGAGGTGCTTAATAGGAGTATCTGGGAAGACAATCCACCTCTGTTATTCACAGAGATTACATATAGATTATGTAGTAAAATACTCCCAAAGGTGATTATGGGTTCTTTTGTCTAATTTGCCTTTGTTCTTCAATGATTCTGGATCCTTATTATCAACACAGTATAGTATGAGGCAGAGCATATGCTGAAGAGTTATTATCTCTTTAAATTATCTTGCTAATAAATCTTAGGCATTGTTTTTTCCTTATGGGCTCAAGTTTTCCAACTGTAGGAAATTAATTCAGTAGTGGAGTTAGGAAAAGAGAGGTGGCAAGATAGCTCAGTGGACTAAGCACCTGCTTAGGGATGTACAGGGGCCAGGATTTGATCCCCAGCACTGAATGCTGTGCCGGCCTTGCCCCTGGACCAGGTGTGGTGGGACACTCTGATAATTCCAGCCCTAGGGAGGCTGAAAACAGGAGGATCCCTACAAGTCTCCTTTATGGAGCATGGAAGTTCAATATAAAGAATTCCTCAGCACCTCTTAAGGCCCTGATGCCAGGAGGAGGCAGGGCATAAGGCAGGGAGACCACAGCAAGTGAGCTGATGGGGGCACCTTCTGCAGGCTGAGCTGGCTCTTGAGGGGGAAGGCAGCATGTGGTCTACACCCTGCAGGGCTTGACAAAGAGCAGGCCCCACCCCACCCCCCATGCTGGTTCACACATCCCTTGACCCACCAGGCAGGATTGCTCACTAGATGAAGTGCTGGAACTTAGGTGAGCTGAGTTGGGTGGGGAATTGCAGCAGTGGGCTGTGACAGGGCTGGAGAAACTCTGCCAAGAGCATGCAGGCTGGGCTTGGGCCCTGGTCTGCCACATGCCAGGCTCACTTCCTCCACCTCTTCTGCCCATGTCGGTGTCTGCATGGACCAAGGACGAGCACTCACTGCTTGCAGTCCAGGCAGGACTCAGGGCACCTACCATGACATGGACACACTCAAGTCCCGAGCCCTGGGCACTGGTGCTAGGTTCACTTTTACATTCCTGCCTGAGGGCGGGAACTGAGGTTCGTTCGGCACACTGACCCTAAACCTGTGCTCAAATAATTATTCTCAAAAGTTTCCAGAGCTGTGGTGGTTTATTGTATTTTCCAGTAAAGGATTTCTTCCATAATGGTTTTATTGTGCATAGGTTACCTAAAGTCCTCTGCAGAAAACAAGCCACCAAACAAGCAACATGAACCACTTAGGATGAGGACGTGTGAAACGCGTGTTACCAACTCTGACCTGGATGATGAAAGGACCTTGGGAGCATGATTGCAGGTTCTTGAGGGGAGCGCAGCTACTCCAGTACCCTTGACCGAGGAATGGTGCTCCTCCATCGGAGGTGCTTGTGCTTTCTGACCTAACACTGGATTCCAGAGGGATACACATGGAGTGCGGCAGGGGGCAAGGGGCACCCACCTAACTGGACAGACCAGCCAAGTCAGCCACGGCCATCAGTGGAGTGACAGATCACCCTCACATCCAAAGGAACCTTGAGACTGTGGTCAATAATGCTTTTTTTTTTTTTTTTTTTTTTTGGCAGAACTGAGGATTGAACTCAGGCCCTTGCACTTGTTAGGGAAGTGCTTATTCTACTGAGCCATCTTTCAGGCCCCAATAATGCATCTTTTTAAGTATTATTTTTTTTCCTGTAAACTGAAATGTGTGCTGTGTATTCACTTATGCTTAAGTAAAGGTTTCATGAATTAAGAATTAACTTTTGATATACCACACATACTTTCTCCACTGCTCAGACTTACAAGCTCAGAAGAAGCACAGAATTGAGATGAAGAAGTGGAATAGTTGAGAAAGAAATAGATACATGATCAGTAATATTCTAGGTAAACTAGGACACAAAGCTACATAGAAATATATCATGTGAATTAGGAAAACTTGGTGAGATAAAGACAAGTTTCTGAGTCTTCCTATCCTACTTTAATTTCTTTATGTGGATGGACACATCTTTATTGCACACACACACACACACACACACACACACACACACACACAACAAAGCTACAAAACTAGAACCCTTTCACGTGCATTGAGCTATACAACATGGCAGAAGGGAAAAGGACTATTTGTGCACAGGTTAAGATAACTCCTCGGAACACACGCACTGTGTCGCAGCGACACAGGATGCCAAGGCTCTCATAGCAGCAGGTTCCGCTCCCCTGGCTCTGCTGTTTCCCTTTTTAAAACGGGTGGGGGAGAGCAGGGTGCGCGCGCCTGAGGGTGTGCCAGCCATGGCTTTCGCCTGGAGCCCTGAGAGTGCTGCGAGTTCCTTGCTGTCCCTGTGCAGTGACTCCGTATCCATTTTGTTGCTTAGCAGGCCTGAGCAGTGTATTTCCACTTTTTGAACAACTTCAGCATTAAGACATTCAAACACGTTTCAAATTTGAAACATCTGCTTAAGTTTGCGGTGTTGTGTGCCGACACTCGAACAGCTCTGCGCGTGTGCTCCAATCCCAGACTCCCTGGGGCTGCTCCGAGCTCTTCTGTAATTACCTTTTTCTATCAAGGGACCTATAAAGACCAAAGAAATAGTTGCTTATTTTGGGCATTGTTTGGGTGTGCTGGCATTCTTTGCGGTGTTAAAAATATTCTCTCTGTCTTTGCAGAGAAAAATAGCTGGGCTGACATCAGCAGTTAGTCATAAAGGCCTCCAGAGAACTCTGGAGTCCCAGAACCGCTCCCACTTCCCACTGTGACTGACTGGGAAGGGCGAGGAGGGCCTCTACGGCGCTCGCCAAGCCCCTGGCCTCCTCTCGCCCCTGGCCTCCCCTCGCCCCTGGCCTCCCCTCAAGCCCACTGACTGCACCTGGGAGAGAGGCCATACTGTGCACACTGAGAGGGAGACAGATAGGTGAGCTTTGAAGAATGGAAAGGAAATCCCAAAGACAGAACGAGGCATGGGCGCTACGTTGAAAATTCTTTTTTTGTTGAAGAAGTAAAATGATATATACCCAAATGTTTTTGTCCTTTGGGATCAAAATTCAGTTTTACAAAAAAAATTTTGAAGCTGGTACTCCTTTGACAATTGTTGAATAACTATTGATCTGCGTAATACTAGTATTTTTTCTGAAATAAGATATAAAATGTACAAAATTGTAATATAAATTATATGATGTATAATTTTAATATAAAATATATTACAATGCCTCCCAAATAAAAACTGAACTTCTTGACTTAGAACATCATTTCTTTCATAGGTTCCATGTTTTAAACTCTTCTTTTGAAATAATTTGAGACTTATAGAAAATAGCTAAGTGCTGGCCAGATAGCTCAGCAGCTTAGAGCACCTGCTTAAGCACCAGAAGGAGCAAGGTTTGATCCCTGGTGTTCTGTGCCAGCCCCACCCCTGGGGCACACTATGACCGCCATTGAGACAGGGCATGGTAGCGCACACCTGTGATCCCCGAGCTTGGGAGGCTGAGCGCAGGAGGATCACTACGGGTCTCATCTGCATAGTGAGACTGTGTAAGCCCCGTACTATATACATAAAAAAAGGAAAATGATTAGAAACAATTTGGAGCTCATATATATGCTCAACCAGATTTGATAATGTTAAACATTTTAAATGACCATTGAACCATGATCACAAAATAAGAAGTGATATTTTTTCCAGTTCATTTATAATTCATACATCTTTCCCTCTAATCGACTTTTTCTGCTGTGGGATCCAAATGAAAAGCCCACATCAGCCAGACTAGAATGTGGTATCCGCTCCCCTTCCTGAGACCTGCCACCCCACCCTGCTTTCCCGTCGGTCTCCCCACCCCACCCTGTGCTAGCCTCTAGTGCATTTTCTTTTCTGGGCAGCATTGTTGGGTGTGGAGACCATCTGTGGCCCCCATGCTTTGCGGGGTCCTGCTGTTCACCCTTCGGAACGCCTCAGCTCGGCTCCAGGTGGTGTTTTCTGAGTGCACACTGCTGTCCAGAGAATCGTGAAGGAGGCTTGTTATATATAACCATAATGTTATATTGAGGTGCAGCACATGAATATGCCTTCAGGGTGCTGCTGGGCCCCGGTTGAGGAACTGGCTGGTCCTGTCTGCCAGGAGAAATATTTAGTCTGCTGATGTACTGTGCATCTTCAGATGTTTGCCTAATGGAGCTAACACTAGTGCTGGGTCCCCTTTGGAGCAATTATTATTACTTTTCCAAAGTTATTTCTGTTTTCTATTTGTCAACTACAGAAAAGTAACCGAGACAGATGTATTCTCAGCAAAACTGTCAAGTGTGTGTGAAAATTGGAAAACTGATTTTTAAGATTCATAGGGAAATACAGGCAGGTGTTTATCCTACTGAGCTGTCTCTTTAGCCTAATGCAAAAGGTCTAGAATAGCCAAATATTTTTGAAAAAGGAATAGAATTAGAGGACTGCCGCTTCTTGACTTGTCATAGTCAGAGTCTGAAAGGAAATAGAATTAAATTAGAACACATAATTTATAGGGTTAGTTTATCACAGTCACCCTGAGAGTCCAGGGCAGGAGATCTGTCTACTCACTACAGACCTTGATAAATGTGATCTTTCTATTTATTTTTACACATGTGTATCTATTTATTTTATTTATGGATTAAATTCCAACATTTCTGATATTTAATGTTATTCAGTTGTCTCCAGTGTTAGGTGCTTCAGGTGCTTTCCAACACACTTATACTGATTTTCTTTTGTTCTTTTTTCTTTCTTTCTTTCTTTCTTTCTTTCTTTCTTTCTTTCTTTCTTTTTCTTTCTTTCTTTTTTTTTTTTTTTGATTTGGCTATGAAGAATAATTGCACTTAACAACTTGTGGTTTCCAGACAGGAGCTGTGCTACCATGTCATTCCCCAGACCCTCATCCCGATTTTATTCTAACATATTTCTCTGCTTTTCGGATAGTTCCCCACTCTACGGTGTTATAAGATATTCCACACTCATCTGTATCATAACTCATCCATCAGAAATGCACGCTTGATGCTGCTCCGTGACTAGAGCTGGCATTTTATCTGCAAAAATCCTGAACACATGTGTGCACATAAAACTTGAAATGAAAATTAAATTGCTTTGAAATTTGTCTCCTCTCTAAATTTCATAATAGCTACAATACTAGAGACATTTTGCCCTGCTGATAACCTTAAGGATGCTATTAAAATTATTTGTCTTTTTAAAAATTATTTGTCTTGACAATAACTTTAAGAGTATTACAAAACTTAGCTCATGGCTAAGAATGTTCTTAGGCAGAGAGGCCAGGAAATAAGAACTCCTTGGCCTACATGGTGTGTATTAAACAACTAATTTCTCCAGCTTCCATGGTCATAAAGTTTAGCAGAGATGAGGAAATGAATGCACTGAGACACTCACGGAGACACAGTGAAGAAGGCGGCCCCTGCTCTCAGGGAGGCGGGGCCAGGATGGGTTCTCAGAAAATAGACCTGCTCTGAGGGTTCGCCATCACAGCTGGAAGTGGAAACTCGGCACGGAGGTCATCTACAGTCACACAGATGTGGTGCACTTTGAGCTCAGGCACTAAGGGTCAAGGTGCACGACCAGGGCTGCACCCAACCTTCAGGAGACAGAAAGAGACCTGGCTTGGGCAGTTGTGAAGGTCACACGGCGTTATGAAAGCACACAACACTGTAGAAGTGCCCATTCACAATCAGGCAGGTGACAAATCTAATGTAAGGTGGCTTCTCCTTATATCATCAATAAGAAAAGGGTGGGACTATTTATAAATCAGAGTATTTTAAGCTATAAAATACTACTGAAAAAACAAAGGAAACCCAGTAAGCTGAGACACACCACATCCATAGGTCAGCAGGCTGAGCATAGCTACAAAACCACTTTTTACAACCTGTTCTCTGGAACAGTGTTGTTATGGATTTTGTGTCGCCTCAAAGCCTCACGCAGTCATTGCGGCTGTGTCTAGAGTTTGTGATTAATTCATGATCCAATGGTGCGATTATGGGCGTGAGTGCTACACCTGCCCAGGGGAGGGTGATCTACGCACAACATAAGGAAGGAGAGGCTGGCTAGCTGCGGCGGCTGCTGCCTCTGCTCTTTGCTGCTTTCTGCCGCCATGAACAGCTGCCCTCTGCCACGTGTCACTCCGCCTTGGAGCCAGGTGGTACAGACTGAGTGCACTTATTCTACTGAGCTATCTCCCCGGCATAATGCAAAAGGCTAAAATAATCAAATATCTTTGAAAAAGGAATAGAATTAGAGGACTGCCGCTTCTTCACTCTTGTGTAGTCAGGGTTTGAAAGGAAATAGATTTAAATTAGGACTCACAATTTATAGGATTAGTTCATCACAGTCACCCAAAGAGTCCAGGGCAGGAAGTCTGTCCACTCACTAAAGACCTGGAGAATCCAGCTGGGGCCTGGATCCCATGGCGATGTCCTCTGTGGGAGAGCCCACACCAATGCTTATGCAAATCTGTATCAAGGATCTGCACCGAGAAGGCCCAAAGTTGAGCTGGAAAGTCTGAGCCAGCAGGAAGAAGGGTCTGTGATGGCACCTGAGGGATGGGCAATGGAGCCAGGAAATGGTGCTCAAGCCAAGGACCAGTGCTGCCCGGAAGAGAGCCACAGCCGTCCGCCGGGACAGTGCGGAACCCAGCTGCTCTGCGATTGGAAGCGGCTGAGCTCAGGAAAGCAGGTGAAGCGGGCTTCTCTGACAGCAGTCTGCTTTTGCGCTGTTGGTGACAGTCCTCACGTGGGCCCTCCACACCCAGCACCACATTCACTCAGTTCATCTGGGTGTTATAAGCAGACCATTAGTGAATACACCACAATCACACACACACACACACACACACACGCACACACACACACACACACACACACACACCCCAAAAAAACCGCAGAGCTGTCAGTGAGAAGCCCAAGCAGATGCACTGGGCAGATTCTAGGAAGCGCATGCTCCATGGCCTTCCCTATGTGGTCCTGGGGCGGATTCAGGTGGAAGGCTGAGGAATCGTGCAGCTGGCATCTACTGCGTTAGTACAAACACTATTTATGTACGTCTCTGACTTAGAGATATCATGTCAACTAATAGCACTGCTCCCTTGAGTGTGAAGTCCTGCGGAATTTGCGAATTTAGAGCACTGAAATGAAAACAGGGGCTGGATTTACAGAATTACTGTATCTGTAGAATTCTTAAAAATATAGGAGGGACAAGCCTGGAAGAAAACAGGAACAGAAGTGAAAGACACATTGAAACCTTGGGCAGTTTTGTGTCATTAAGCTGCCAATTTCTAAAAGCACAATTTTATTTTTTATTTACTTACTTATTTTTAATCTTTTATGTATTTGTTTTGTACAGTGTTTCACTACACAGCTCAGACTCATAGTCATCCTGTCTCAGTCTCCCCAGTGCGGGAATTGTAGGCGTGCACCACCACACCGAGTTCCTGTGACCAGCACAGCATGCGGTACTGTGGATTGAACCTGGGTTCTTGCACTTGCCAGGCAGGCGCTTAGACCACTGAGCTATCACCCTGCCCTACCTGCACAATTTTGAGATTACACTGCCCTCATCTACTTTCTCCTATCTGCACTTCTTCTACTCCACCTCAGGAGCAGTGCCTCCTTTTTTTAGGCCCATAGTAAAGTCGTGTAGCCAGCATAGGATGTGTGGGTGCATAATCAGATAGATGGGGCAGAGGAGAAAGTCCAAAATTTTTAATGAAGACACAAAGGTAATTTAGTGGATGGGAAGTAATCTTTCTGCGAAGGGGTTCTGAACATCCATATAAGAGTAAGAGCTTCAGTTCTTCATAATGTATAAAAACATTACTGCAGGTAGATCATATGTTGAAATGTAAGACAAAAACTCATCAGAACTCCAGAAGAAGCCTGAGAGAATACAGTCTGGTGTCACACAGAGTAACTTTTCAGTGCATTTAAAAGGGACACCCAAACTAACAGCTGCTTTTAACAGCACTGTCTACTACTGCATAAACTCAGGCTGGGAAAAATACTTGTAATTATTTTGCATAAGAATAGAGTTCTAGAGAACAGTTTTGAGATCACCAAAACACAATAGTAAGAAAATTAATGGCTCAATTTAAAAAAGGTGAATAATTTTAACAGATACTTCACCACATAACTTATTTTTAAAATTTAAGATAGGGTCTACAGTCCATAGATCGCACTCTAAGTGATCCTCCTGTTTATAGCCTCCCAAGTGCTGGGATTAGAGGTGAGCACCACCACGCTCAGTCTCAGTCATAGTGTCACTGTGCCCGGGGGTGGGGCTGGAACAGTAGGCAGGGGATCAAACTTCCTGCCCCTGCATCTGCCTAAGCAGGCTTTTTAATCTGCTTAGCTATTTGGCTGGCTTTTACTTCACCATGCAACTAACTATCTGTCTGTCTGTCTGTCTGTCTGTCTGTCTGTCTGTCTGTCTGTCTGTCTGTCTGTCTGTCTATCTATCTATCTATCTATCTATCTATCTATCTATCTATCTTTATATATTATCAAATCAAATTTCCAAGAAGAGTAATAGCATTTTAACTTTAATCTGCTCTTAAAGGCATACTGCAGCGATGGCTTCTCCGTTACTTGGAGAAGAACTAGGATGTCATCACTCTTTCCTCACAAGGAAGAGGCTGCACAAACTACAAGTGAAAATTTTTCCTTAGATCCAGTGGAGCCCCGAGGCTGCCCCTGAACCCTGGGAGTCAGGGGCATAGAAAGAGAAGGGGCGGGCTGCAGACAAAGCAGGAGGCAGCCACCACTCCGAGGAGGTCACCCGCAGCTGGCAGGCGTGGGAGGCCAGGTGGAGGGAAGGGTGCCGCCGCCTGCAGGCCCCGTGTTTGTGTGGCGGTGACCTCCCAGTGCGCACCATGAATAGCCCTGGAGAAATTGCCTACCCCTGTTCTGACGGGAACACGGGCTGCGCACTGCAAAGTGTTACCTTGGATAACCGTGAGGGAAGGTTTGGCAGGGACGGGTTGATCTCCCTGTGCGGAGCCAAGACTCAGGCACAAGTCCACACAAAGGTGCCCGCCAGACAGCTGGAAGCAGGGGCACACAGGGACACGGGCTGCAGGAAAGGGCGGCAAGGGGTACATGTGGGACAGCACAGGCAGGGCGCGGCTGGTGTGGCAGGATAGACGGTGAAGCGTTCCCCAGAACCCAGCGAAGTCGGCTCCGCTTCACCTGCTGCACCGAGGTGTCACATCTAGGGCGCGCTGTGTAGAGGGGTGCGCGTGGAGCTTGGGGTGTTTGGGAGAAACGCACAGCAGAACCTGAGCGGGATCCGGCTTGGCCTGCATGCTCCGGCAGAAAGGATAGCGCCCCTGCTGGCCCTGAGGCAGCACTGCAGCCCGACTCCGCTACTCAGCACCGGGCAGCACTGGGCCACCTGGGCGGCCCAAGCCCACGCAGGAGCAGGGAGGGCGAGTACCCGGTGCCACCAAGGGACACGGGGCTGGGAAGAGTCTGCTCTGGCAGGGGAGATACATCAGTAGAATAAGTGCTTGCCCGGCAAGTGTGAGGTACTGAGTTCAATCCCCGGTACAGCCAAATAAATAAGTGAATAAATAAGTAAATAAGGAAAAATAAATAAATAAATAATAAATATAAACAAACAAATAAATAAAGGAAGTCTCACGACTGAGGAAGTAACCCTCTTTTCTGCTCAGGCCACGAGTCACAGATGTGGGCAGGAGATGGGACCCCCTGGCCCTGCCCTGCACCCAGAGGTGTGACGTTCTACAGGGAGGGAGGACCCTCAGGTGCCAGAACCAGCAGGAGCAGCTGTGACAGGAATTTCCATTCTAACCAAGCTGATGGAGCAGGGAGACTACTTCAATAAGATCTGTTAGTCACAGCGCTCCAGAGCTACAGGGGCCACAGCATGAGTGACCAGCAGCCCATTTTTATCCAGTTGGCTTCTGCAGGTTCTATTGATTTAGCCAGAGAAAATGAGAAATATTTTAAAGATGTGCACTTTTACAAAGTACATAGGGACCTTTGATATCATTCCCTAAGCAATACAGCATTGAAGTTATTTGCATAGAATTCATACTGCTTTACATGTTACAATAATCTAGCAATGACCTAAAGTATATTGGAAGAGATCCTTAGTTTACATGGATATATTACACCATATGTTTCTGCAGACTTCAGAATCCACCACCCTGGGAACAAATGGCTACCAATAGATGAGGGGTATCTACTTGACTATCACCTATCTATCCATTTATCAACTATCTGTAATCCATCATCTATCAATCAATAATCTATCATCTGCTATAATCAATCAATCTACTGTCATCTATTTATCAATCACATATCTAACTGTCATGTATCTATCATCTATCTATGTACTATCATCTGTCTATCTACCTGTAATCCATCATCTATCATCTATCATCCATTTGCCATTTATCTATAATCTATCTCTCTATCATCTATCAATCAACCAGTCTATCACCTATCTATCATCTATCTATAATCTATTCTCTATCATCTATCACTCAATCTATTATATATATATATATATATATATATATATATATATATATATATATATACATGTATGTATCTGTCTGTCTTGTCTGTCTATCTATCTATATCTATCTATCCATCCATCATCTATGTGCACCATCTCTGTGAAGATGTGGCTTCCTCAGGGATTCATCCACACATAGAGCCAGCAAGTCTGCACCACACATGGGAAACAGTAGGGAATGATGGACAGTGGGGTTCTGTGTCAGGCAGAATTTGTGTTTTGCAATTGGAGCAAGTTTCTCTTCCTCATGGAAAACCCTAGTCTTGCTTGTGAGGACTGAAGCCCTCCTGGGGGGAGACTGTGGACACTGGGAAGGGACATGTGCTGAACTTTAAGTCAACTGTGAGTGTTCAGGCCACACAGATCCACAGCAACATGTAAACTCATTCTTGACCAGGCACCTCTCACCATCACAACCTAGCCAAGAGAGATGCATCTAGCCACTGCTAGTGTAATCTTCATGGCAGATTTTCCTGAAGAACTAATTCTTGATACAATGTCAGGGAAAATTTTATGGAGATCAATACACATGCATAAACATTTTCATAGAAACACGACTCAAAGTTCTGGCCAAATAGCTCAGTGGATTAAAGTACCTGCAAGCAGGCATAGGGGCCGGAGATTCAGTCCCTGGGCCTCCCATGCCAATCTTGCCCCTGGGGCACACTGAGATGGTGATTAGATGGGGGATGGGGGATGGTAGTGCACACTTATAATCCCATGTCTTGGGAGGCTGTAAACAGGAGAATCACTATGAGTCTGATCTAGTAGTGAGACCCTGAACACCCTGTAGACCTTTCCCTAAAATACAAAAGAAAAGAGAAACACAACTTATAATAGCTAAACCTTATAAGAGTTTAGCTATATATGCACCAGCAGATAAATGGATCAAAAATGTGTTATTTATATAAAAGGGACAACTACTCTGCCTTAAAGAAAAATGGTCGTTTATAGGAAAATCAATGCCTCTTGAGCCCATATGTTAAATGAAGTAAGTTAGACACACAAGCTTAAATATTGTGCAGATCTCTTATAAGAAACCAGATATAAAAATATTTTTATAAACCAAGTAAAGATTCTTCATTGTAGAGTATCATGTCATCTGCAAATAATGATAATTTCATTCCAGTCATTATTCCTTTTATTTCTTTCTGTTACATTATTGCTCTACTTAATGTTTCCAGAACTGTATTGAATAGGAGTGGTGACATTGGGAGTCCTTTTCTTGTTCCTGACTTTAAAGAGAAGGCTTTTAATTTTTGTCCATTTAGTATGATGTTGGCTGTTGTTTTGTCACAGATGGCTTTTGTTGCGTTGAGGTAAAGGCCATCCACCCTAATTTTCTGTAAGTTTTTATTATAAATGGTTATTGACTTGTCAAAAGCCTTTTCTGTGTCTATTGAGATGATCATGTGATTTTATTCTTTGGTTCTGTTTATGTGTATTACATGTATAGATTTGCATATTTTGAAAATCCCTCTTGGTCCTGATATATAATCTTCTTGATTATGTCTTGTATTCTACTTGCAAGTCTTTTATTAAGGAGTTTTGGACCTGTGTTCATTAAGGAGATTGGCCTATAGTTGTCTTTTTCATTGGGTCTTTCTCCAGTTTTGGCATTAGAGCAATATTTGCCTCCAGGAAAGAGTTTGGGAAAATTTTTTCCCTTTTTTTTTAATTTTCATTCAAGAATTTGAGAGGAGGTGGCATTAAATCTTCTCTAAATTTCTTGTAGAATTCAGCTGTGAATCCCTCAGGATCTTGGCTATTATTATTATTTTTTATTTTTATTTATTTATTTATTTTTTGTTTTTGCAGAGCCGGGGATTGGACTCATACCCTTGTGCTTGCCACTGAGCTATCTCCTCAGCCCTTGCGCTATTATTTGTTGATAGGGTTTTTTATTATATTTTCTATCTCATTATCTGATACTAGGTTATTCAGCATTATTGTATCTTCTTGATTCAACGTTAGTAGATCATAGGTATCTGGGAATCTATTTTTTTTTTTTTTGTCTTTTTTGATCCTCCTGCCTCAGCCTCCCGAGTGCTGGGATTACAGGCATGCACCACCACGCCTGGCTGTCTATTTCTTCTGTATGTTCCATTTTATGAGAGTGAAGAGTCTGGAAATAAATATTGATGTTCTGAATTTCTATAGACTCTGTAGTGGTTTCACGTTTTGATACCTTGTTGATTAAAGGAAAAGGATAAAAATACGTTGTATTTTTACACAGTTACTAGTGATGGTGCCAGGGAGATGACTCAGTAGAATAAGCATTTGTCTGGCAAGAGCAAGGGCCTGAGTTCAATCTCTGGTTCTGCCAAAAAATAAAAATAAAAATAATAAAATAAAATTACTCAGTGATAAGAAAGATAAATTTGAGGCTTTTGTAGATAAATACAAGCAACTAGGGGACGGTACTGGTAAGTGAAATGAATCAGACTCACATTTGCAAACTTGTTTTTTGCTAGTGTGAGAACTTGGAAGAGCAAATTAAATCTGAAAGTTACAATAGACACTGTGAAAGGGAAAGAAATTGTTCAATGAGAAGTAAACCTGGGATGAGGAAAAAGACAAAAGAAGGAAAAAAGTTATATTTATGTGTATGTGCAGGATAGTTTGAATAATTGTAGTGCTGATTTCTGATGGTCTTTTGAAATGAACAGTTAATGCTTTTATTTCCTTTTTGCTTTTTAATTCCCTATAACTTTTTGTTGTTGTTGTTTTGTTTCATTTTTAAATGAATTTTTCAGGTTTATATCTGGTAACTTAAACAACTAATTTAAAGATAACATCATGCAACAGAGCAATCATTGTTGAATTTCTATTACTTTGTTTAATAAAATTTTGTATCATTTCTAATGCTTTATTTTACTGTTTTGTATTCTTTAAAAGTAAATAATAGGGGCTGGGGAGATAGCTCGAGAATAAATGCTTGCCTGAGAAGTACAAAGGCCTTAGTTAAATCTCCGGTTTGGCAAAATAAATAAATGAATAAATAAATAATAATAATGACATATGAAAAAGAGACAAACAATCAGAAAATGGACAACAGACCATTTGTAAAGTATCAAAGGATACAGGGACCAAGATAGGGAGAGCAAGCATGGGGAAGGGGAGTAAGAGGAAGGAGAAGGAAGCACACTGACCACCCACAAGATGAACGGAAGTGCTCTGTGCTCCAAACGTGTGCTAACACAAGCACTGGAAGAATCAAGATGAAGCAGGAAGGCATACGTGCCTACGTACGGTTAGAACTTCTCAACTAATTCACAACCAGAACACAGCTTGTTATTCCAAGGAAGTTGCAGAGATTTCAGCATCCTAATTATTGTGGGAATCTCCATACTGATTTCCATAGTAGTTGTACCAGCTTTCACTTCCTCCAGCAGTGGAGAAGGGCACCTTTTCCCTACAGCTGTGCTAGCATTTGTTATTGATTGAATTCTTGATGACAGCCATTATTTCTGGTGTAAAATGGTATCTCAGAGTTGTTTTAATTTGTATCTCTTGAATGTCCAATGATGTAGAACATTTTTTTCATGTATTTATTTTTTATTTGTTTTTTAAAATTTTGTTGAGAAATAAAAAGTAATTGGCAGTTTCAAAACCGATTAGTAGGAGAGTTTCAATAACTAATACATTATATATTGTTGTCTTCATAATGGTTACTCATAGTACAAGATGCAGACATGATATCCTTGTCCACAAACACTACTAGTACAAATATTTCTTCTCATAGAATTCAGAGAAAGTAGCTATATATCTATCCTAAATATTTTGTATATACAGATACAAAATGTTCCTTTGTTTGTATTGCCTTTTTTTTTTTTAGTTTTGTCAGATATGGGCATTCTATTGCCATTTAGATACAGCAGGTGCATGAATTCAGCAACAATACAATATAGCCCAGTAGTCCACAACAGTAGTGGGTTATCCATAGGATTGGCGATGTCAGAAGTTGTTGATTTGAGGCTTTTACAGCTCCACATTTTAATATGGCTTTAATTTTTACACCTTATATTTATACTTTTCTGCTAGACAATTAAGAACAAGATAAAGCAAGACCTATGTAATGAGAAATGTAACTTTTTTATCTTCCAAGGTTAATAAGACCCCCTCAGGATTTACCCTGAAACCCTGTACCACAGTTTGTAGATCCTTTGTCAGTGTCAGCCATGTGGGTGAGTCATGGCCATTGCCTGACTAACTTTTTCTCTGTGAAAGCATGAGAAAATGTTTTCTCTCCATGTGACTCTCCATAGGCACACTCTACATCATCAAAAACTTTCTTCTGTGGCCCCATAATCTCCTTGATCAGAAAATTTGGGACACAACTAAGTTGCAGGATATTATAGTGCACCTTCTCATATGTCCTGAGTCCTTACTGACCTTGAAAGGCTAGACCCAAAATGTTGGCTGTCCTTGTAGCCCTTCCTTTTCTCTAATTTTTGGTCTGCAAACTAAGTTGTTAACCCTCCAGATGAGAAGCTTAATGGGATTATTACCCTATAATATAGGCAATTGAGCTTAACCTCACTGTCTGAATATCCAATATCATAGACATAACATCAAACAGGTATTATTCATCAATTATTTATGTTAAACTTTAAATCCCAACAGAATGTGAAGAAAAAAAAGAAAAAAATTAAAAAATATTTTTAAAAATAAGAATGAATAATTACATATTTTAACACAGAAATTTGGAAATCTAACCATATACAGCATTGTAGCAGGACAGTCTTATGGCATAATTTTTTCTTGTCTCTTTTTTGTTTATTACCCTTTTTCAAAACAAACATTTACTTGAGAGACAGTATGGCAGTAACTGGTGTGACATGACAAGCAGTACATATTTAGAAGACCAGAATGACAGGTATTCCAAGCATGACCCTACTATTACACATTGTTATCTTCAGTGCAGTTGCTTAGTTCACAGGTATCAGCATGTATAGTTAGTTAGTATAGTGAGAATCCTACCAGTTAACTGCTACTTTCAAAAGCCTGCTCAAGATTCTCAGGATGATTGCCTTAACCATCTTATGCATATAAAGTGTGGCTTTGCCCCTGACACGTTTCCTAGCTTTTCTCCTTCCCTTCTATTCATTGTTTAATCCTTAAGTTCTTACTATCCTTTTCACTGTGTTATTATATCTTTCTATTTTTATTTCTTCTTTTGAGTTCACTAGGGAGACTATCTGATATTACACATGTGGGTCTGGTTTATTTCACTTATGCGCTAAACTTCAAGTGGCATCCACTTAAATATAAAGGCTTTGAGTTTATCATTCTTTATAACACTCCATTGTATAAAAATACTGTCTTCATTTTTGAAGTGTATATTCATCTCAGATGCCTACTTTTGGATTGGATCTTTGAAATTTGGAGACTTAATTTCTGAAAATTCTTTATATGTTGCGTTCTTTTGTTTTTTGTTTTGTACCAGGAATTCAACTCAGGAAATTCAACTCAGGACCCCATGCGAGGCACGCACTAATTCTACTGAGCTATCTTCTTGGCCTATTCTTGATAGGAGTGCTTCGTCTGACACAGTCTGCCATAATTCTCTCCCACTTCATGAGTTTTTTTGTACTCTGTTGGTGGTTTCTTTTGACATGCAGAAACTTTCCAAATTATGAGATTCCAATTGTTGATCTTTTGATGTATTTCACATGTAGTTTGATTTGTGTTCAAGAACTCTACCTCTCTCTATGTCCTTAAGGTTTCCACTTACTTTTTCTTACAGAAGTTTAAGTGTTTTAATTTAAATATTTAAATCTTTGCTCCATTTTGACTGTAGTTTTGTGTGTGGTGATAGGCCTGGGTCAATTTTAAGTCTTTGGCATGTAAAAAACAATATTTCCATCATGATTTATTAATGAAGCTGTTTTTCTTCCAATGAACATATTTGGCCCTTTTGTCAAAGATAAGTTGGTTGGGTGTGTTTGTAGTTTCGTCTACAACTTCTAATCTATTCAGTTGATCCTCAGGTCTGTTTTTATGCTAGTAACATGCTGATTTTACCACAGTGTCTTTGTAGTTTTTACAATGTTGGTTCTTCCTATCCAAGAGCAAGAAATATATTTTTATCTTCTGATATCCTCTTCAATGTCTTTTTTAGAGTACTATAATTTTCTCTGTATAAATCTTTTACTTCCTTTGTGATATTTATTCTTAAGAACTTAATATTTTGGGTGTTATTGTGAAAGGTATGATTTCCATAATTTCTTTCTTGGTGCATTAATTGTATATAGATATGCCTTTGATTTTTGAGTCTCGACTTTGTAACCTGATATGGTAGTGAATTTTGTTACTAAATCTACAAGTCTCTTAGTGGAGTCTTAGGATCTTCTATGTAGAGTATCATGTTATCTGAAAATAATGAGAAGTGCAGTTCTTCTTTTCCCATCATCATCCCTTTGATTTCTTTCTCCTGTCCAATTGCTCTGGCTAATGTTTCACCTTTCAAGCCAGCTGCTCCTCTCCTCAGTATTTTTCCAAAAGAGCTTAAATCATCACCCCGCAGCACTCTGTGTGCACCCATGTCTACAGCAGCATGATTTGTCAGAGCTAAATCGTGGAAAAGCCCAAATGTCCATCAGGAGAGGAATGGATAAGAAGGCTTCGGTGTTTTATATAATTCAGCATCATTCAGCTGTAAAAAGGATAAATGTGAAGCTTTTGTAGATAAGTGGATGCAGCTAGAGACTTTATTGGTAGTGAAATCAATCAGACACACATGTATAAACATAACATTCTTGTTAGTGTGAGAACCTGAAAGAATAATGAAAATCTAAAAAGTACAGCAGATACAGTAGAAGGGAAAGAAAGTGTTCAATGGGAAGGAAAAAGTGGTATGGGAAAAAGGAGAAATGAAAGAAGGTAAAAACATATTTAGGTATGCATGCAAAATAGTTTCCATAATTGTGTTCTTGATTTCTGATGGTCTTTTAAAAGAGCAGCTAATGCTTAATTTTTTTTTTTTTTTGAACTAGGAATCAAACTCATGCCCTTGTGCTTGCTAGGGAAGCACTTATTCTACTGAGCCATCTCCATGGCCCCATGCTTAATATTTTTGATTTTTTTCATTCTTCCTTTTTTGAATTTCTTATAACTTCTTTGTTATTGTTTTGTTTAAATAAATCTTTCATGCTTATAGCTGGTAATCAAAACAATTAATTTGAAGATACCATCTTGTAATACAGCAATCATTATTGAATTCCTATTATTTTGTTTACTGAATTTTTATAACATTTCTAATGCTCATTTTTTTTTGGTCACTACTCAGTATTCTTTTTTAAAAATCCTAATAATTGTAATATTAATGACAAAATTAAAGTGACCCACATTTTGCATATCAGCTGATAAGAAATTTTATATTTGAGAGTTTGTCATCGATTTGCAAGTTTTGTGTGATCCTATGCTATTTTTCATATGTAACTAAACGTAAAGCACAATAAAAGTTGATTGGCTTAAATTATAGTTTAATCAAATTATTAGCCACCAGAGACACATAGAAGACAATGTTTGATCATTCATAGGTATTCTTGCCCTGACAATGTTTCGCAGGTCCCAGGGGAGTCCATCACCAGCTATGGCAGTGGTAGCACGTATTCTGCAGACTCCAGATCTGTGCGAATTAAACCTTGGTGGCATCTGTTTTATAATAGGAATTTGAGCACTTTTGCTCCCTAAGAAAGAGAAAGTTCAGCAGTGTGGGGCACTACAATTATAAGGAATCTACAGGCCCATGTTCTTTTATTATAACATTTTATGTTTTAGTCTTAAATTTAATTAGAAAAAGAAATAGAATGTCTATTACGAGGCATGATCTGAATGTATAGTAATGTAAGTTTTCTTTTTATGCATTCCCTCATCTAATTAGAATGTTTGAAACATTTAAATTTTAGGGAAAAACAGCCTAAATTCCTTCAAAACTTCTGCATAGAATGTTCTGATGATTCTTCAGTTAATTTCCTATTATGGGCTCAGATGCACTCCTCCATGTGTGTAAGTTGAGATCCTAACACCCAGAGCGATTAGGGCATAAGGTTCTGCATCAGATGCTTGTTTCTCTTGTGGTGCTTTGTTCCGTATTGCATAGAGATGAGATGAGTGGAAGTGGGTTAATCTTCCCAAAGATTTTGCACTTCCTCTGTTACCCATGTCCACGTGTCA
The DNA here is from genome assembly GCA_004027165.1 of Ctenomys sociabilis. NCBI lineage: Eukaryota > Metazoa > Chordata > Mammalia > Rodentia > Ctenomyidae > Ctenomys > Ctenomys sociabilis. The sequence continues at coordinate 41,528 of PVKA01014238.1, forward strand.
TTCTATGTGGTTTGCATGCAACATCTCCTCCCAAATGTCACAGTGGACAGTGGGGGCACCACCCAGGAGCTCGTTTTCCGCTGTGCACGCAGGACATGGGTTTTGGTGTAAGAGCCTAGGCTCCCACCCAGCACATGGATGGAGGCCCAAGGTGGTTTGCATCTCATTAGCAAGTAGCTCAAAACTTTTCTTGATAGAAGGACTTATGTTAAGAGATCTCACCCTTTGTGGGGCGCTGTCTGACTCAGAAAGATGACAGCAGAGCATTCACAGTGCTTTCTGGGAAGCACATTTAGCAAATGGTGAGGATAGCTTGCATCAGTTTAGAGTGTTTGAACAGAAGGAGAGCCAGAAAATAAGTTTTCAGAATCCTAAGCATCACACACACACAGACAAAGGAGACCTGCCATCTCTTCCCCAAGTTCACCCAGGTGGCAAGGACATCTGCCTGGGAACAGTCTGCATGCTGGTGCACCTGAATCAGGCTGGGGGCTCAGCCAATGCACCCCAGTCCACCTGAGTGGTTCTTGCACATATTATACAGGAGGATCTCTTGCAGGGCATGTGAAAATCAGACTTGGGGCCCTGTGCTGGCCCCTCTGTTTCAGTAGTCTGGCTGTGTCTTATTTGAGTTCTGAAATTCTATTGATACTGTTGAAAGAGGTTGCACTGAGAGCCAGTGTCCTGCACTAATTCCTATTGCTTAGCCCCCTCTCTGGCTAGTCTCATGACCACTCACATTTGCAGCTGCAAGCAGACAGGCTGGGCTTTAAGGCACAGCCAAACACTATGGTTTGGCCAGACAAAAACTCTCAGGAAGAAGTTATGGGACTTTTGTCTTTACCAAAACTACACGATGGGAAGTGTGCTCTGCCTGCATCCATCTGCTGAGACATTTCCTCTCATTCATCATATTTCACCATCTTTCAAAAGAGAAAAGGACCCCACTGAGCAATGCAATATAACTTCACAGGCACACAGGGACAGTAGGGCATAGTACAGGGTTGTGTACTGGGCCACTTGAGATGCACAGAAGCCTGAGTGACCCAGCAATCTCACACCCTAAAATGTAAACAACAGGGGCTGGGGAGATGGCTCAGCAGAACGAATGCCTCTCTGGCAAGCACAAGGGCCTGAGTTCAGTCTCTGGTTCTGCCAAAAAATGTAAATAAATAAATAAATAAATAAATAAATAAATAAATAAATACAATGAAATATAGAGAACATGCCCTAAGGTGTCTGCTCATGCTCTACGATGTTATATTAGTTGACTGATTATGTCAACTTGGGAAGTTTAGAAGTCTAAGGAAGCGGGCTGGTGAGATGGCTCAGTGGAATAAGCACTTCCTTGGCAAGTGCAAGGGCCTGAGTTCAATCCCTGGTTCTGCAAAAAAAAAAAAAAGACAAAAAAACAAAAAGATAGCTCAGTGGTCTAAAGCACCTGCTTAGGCAAGTTTAGGCAAGCCAGGGACCAAGGTTTGATCCCCAGCACCACATACTGTGCCAGCCCCACCCCCAGGGTGAGCTGAGCTGACCCCAAAAACAAAAGAAAAAAAAATAAATTAAAAAAAAAGAAGTCTAAGGAAGGGACTGAGTAGGAGGCCAGGGGCCTCACCTGGTGAACGGCCTCATCCTGGTGTGACTGCTGCACCCGTAGGGATGGGAAGCCTGCGTGTGATGTAACGGAGAAGAGGCTTACTCTCCTCCCCTTTTACTCTTGCTGCTTTTGCTGTCCTCCGCCACCACGCCACCCTGCCTTGGACTCAGCTGATTAGGGTGACTCCTCACAAACTGAGAGCTACAGAAACCGGATCTTCCTTCATTTTGGACGTTGGGCACTTTGTCTCATCAAGGAGAGAAAAGTCACTAAGAGAGGGATAAACAGGAGGAAGAGATGAGTTCTTTGGAGATTGACGAAGCATTTGGAGTTAGGTTTAAGGAGACAGAGAGAGGGGAGTGTTCATAGCTTGATAAATTTGCAATACACTGAAAATGAAATACTCAGAATCTAATTTAGTGGTGCAGCTGACACATGCATTCACTGACTCATTCCACAGCATCTGTGAAGGTCCTCTGCAGGTGGTCATAGGGAAGAAGCAGTAAGATGGTAAGTGTGGAAACTAGGCCAGAGCACACTTCTAACCCTAATCAGTCAGGCAGAGGGGAGAGAGTGGCACTGGGCCTGCTTCTTTTGCTTAGTTTGGCCAGGGTTGTTCCACCTTGGGCAAGAGGAAGTGACCATCCCTGAGGAAATATGCGTGTGTCCTCATGAAGATGAGAGCTCAGTAGAGAAAAATGAACTCTATTCTCAGCTTCCAAGGTACAACCTGTTTGCCCTCAGAGCGTGACAGTTGCAGGACACCAGCACTCTGCACACAGCAGATCCACACATCACTGGGGGCTCAAATGCAAGCTTCTGACCCTTCGTGGTCGCAGCTGCTATTCATTTACATGAGGACCACATGTAGCTCCGGGTGCGGATCTGGTGTGCGAAGCCAGGCTGTTTGGTGCAAGCTGTGGAACTTGAGCAGAGTAGCAGGAGTTGTTGTACAGAGGTCTGTCAGGCAGGTACCTCCAACACTGAGGCAGAGAAAAGAATGCAGGCCATTCAGCTTGCCCGTGAAGAAACGGGTTCTGCTGAAGAGCTATTTGTTTCGGCTACAGCAGTTTATATTATTTTATTATTTTTATTTTTGTTTTATTGACGTACAAATATCAATGAGACAGTTTTAAGATACCTTGACAAGGGGGATTTGATAAATTAATACATTGCAAACTGTTTTCATAATGTTTTGGTATCATAGAAGGTGCATTCATGATATTATACTTACAGACATTATTATACCGTATGTCTCTTATCAGTAAATTAAGAGAGTGTAGCTGTTTGTGTATCTTATTTTTTATACCTGAATTACATCAAAGATTCAATAATTAATACTTTCTACCTTGTTATTTTCATAGTGGTTGTCCATACTACTAGAAGCCGACATAATATCCTGTCCAACCACCATTAGTGCAAATCTTGCCTCTCATAGAATTATGTAGAAGCACAGCATTATCTATCCCAACTGTACTGTCCATACACACACATCATGATTCTTCCTTTCTATACCCCTTCCTTTGATTACACCTGTTAAACATGGGCACTCCATTGTCATTCAACTACTTTTGGTGCCTGAACTCAACAACACAATCCAACACAGTCCAGCATTCCACAACAATAGTGAGTGGAGGTCAGGGTGGAGACTCCTCAAAAGAGTAGGACTAGAAATCCCATTCAAGCTGGCTATCCCACTACTGGGAATTTTCCCAAAGGAACTGAAAGCATTGTATCATAGTGATATATGTGTACCTATGTTTATAGCAGCGCAATGTGTGATAGCAAAATCTTTTAAACAACCAAGATGTCCATCACATGAGGAATGGTTGAAAAAGATGTGGTATTTCTATATAATGGAGTATTACTCAGCTATTAAGAATGATAAGCTTGAAGCATTTATACTGAAGTGGATGCCACTTGAACAAATACTCATAAGTGAAATAAACCAGACACACGTGTAAATATCATATAGTCTCCCTAGTATAAGAAGCGAAAAGCAGAAATACAAATGGAAATGTACAACAACAACTAAAAAGAATTGAGTCAGATTAGGCAAAGTGAATGGCATATGCTGCAGGATACTAATCAGCTTTTCTTCTGGCTGGTTAACAACCTAAGTTGACAGATCAAAGTTGGAGAAATAGAAGAGCCACAAGGCCAGCCAACATTTTGGCTCTAGCCTTTCGAGGTCAGTGAAGACTCAGGACATAGGAGAACCTGTACTGCAACATCATGAAACTCAGTTGAGCACCAAATTTTCTGAACAAGGAGATTATGGAGCCACAGAGGAAAGAGATCGAAGTTATATAGTGGGCCTGGGAAGAGTCACATGAAGAGAAAACTTTCTCTCAGGCTCTCACAGAGAGCAAACTGGTCAAGCATTGGCTGTAATTCATCCACATGGATGACACAGACAAAGGATCCACAGAATAAGGTACAGGACTACAAGATCAACCCTGAGGGGACTTCACTGACCTCATAAGGAGCATAAAGTACATGTGTTGATATATAGGTCTTGCTCTATCTAGGTCTTAACCATCCAGCAAAAATGTATAAAAATGAATTACACACCGTGGGGCTACAGTAGTTTAGAAGACCAATTTTGCCTGGTGGTGCGTGTTCTGTGAGGGACAGAGAGAGAGACAACGACCTCTTGCATAGTGGTGGGTGGACTCGCTCAGAGTTGCAAGAGTCCAAACAACAATTTGCTTAATTACAGAGCAGCAGTTCTAGGGGTGAGCTGCGCACTGAGTAAATCACTGAGAATCAGAGCGGCAGAGACGAGGAGTAATTTAGGCTTATGCTTCCAATTAAATCTAGGAATAAAGAATGATTAATCAACACATTGTAGGCTAATGAGTTATTGTTGGTCTGCAGAAAGCTGGTGAAGAACGTTACATTTTATAACCAATTACGGGTCAGTTGTCATGATTTTATGGAGCAGAAGCCCTGTCCCTTGTCACTGCATCCATGCCATGTACAGCTGTCATGGGAGGACAAAGCACGCTTGGTGTAGTTCCAAGTGTCACATACACAGAGGGTGGCAGACATGATGTTGTGTTTATAGCTTTTCTTATTCCATTCTGGAAACTGCAGAAAAGTAGGCTTTGAACCCTAAAAAGAAATCCAAGGCCAGGCGCTGGCTCTGCATCTTCCAAGGGAATTAGACTATTTGGTCCTGAGGCGAGCTCAAGAATCTGGGGTTTCTGGTGTTCATAAGCTGTTCCTTAATTCAGAAGATACATGGAATTTCAGCAATAGGTAATCCAGAAAAGTAATCAAAAGTCAAGTCTGAATGGAGCTGGTGGTAAAGTGTGTTTCCCAAGTCCCTGGTGGAGGCAGACCTACTGAGGCCGTGGGGATCCAGAAAGCTGCCCACCTCACCTGCTCCCCTCCTGAAGTGGCTGACTTTTCCTAAAACTTGTGTTTATTTGCCATATTTATAAGACTAACTTACACAATTGTACAATTCTTAGACCTTCTGAGATTGTAACATAGGCACGTGCATGAAACTGAGATCTGAACTCTTTCCTAACTGATATCTCATCGCTCGGAAGCTGCGTATGAGTTCATTCCACTGTCTGCAAGGTCAGGCCACTACTCTGCAAGCCATGGAGGAGGAACCCTCCCATCACGCACTGGTGATGGACTTCGTTGTTCCACCCCAATAGTCCTAATCAGGGTTACCATGGCTCAACTTAGGATTTTTCACCTTTACCAGTGGTGCACAGATGATGTCATATGGAGTATCACATTCCTGTATTTTGCTTGGCTGATAAGCAGCTCCTGCTCCCATGTTATGGTGGAGAGTGGCCAAGATCTGCAGACCACATCCAACTGCAGGAAAGACAACCAGCACTCTAGAGTGCTCCATGTTGCTGAGTTGGGATCCTCAGTACATGATGGGTACCTAATGCACTTTTGTTTGCTATGCTTGCAATGTCCAGTGGGTTGATGGGATGTAATCCCATTGTTAATGAAAGATCACTTATAAAAAATATTTAGTTATAACCCCATTGGGAAATAAAACTTCAAACTTTAAATACATTAAATTTTATTTCCCACATCTCACTATAATAGTATATCCCTGAATAGCTTCATTGTTCTGACAATTTCCACTTTTCTTGTTAAGCCTGTTCATGGTATCTGTAGTTTACTCTTTCTATACTGTGATAGGCAACACTTGGATAGCTTGGAGTGTTTCCTGGCTTCTTTCCTGTAGCAGTGCATACGGAAGATCTACCTGTGCCTCTTTACCTACTGATGGATTATTCCTCTTCATTGTTAAACAGTCCTCTGCTGGGGGGATACCCCAGGTCCTCTACTCTTGTACTTACTGAGGGACATCGGAATTTGTTCAGCTGGAAGCCAATGGATAATCTATTGGAAAGAGCCCTGTGCTGCTTTCTCTGCAAACATAAGTTTATGAAGTATTTGGGAAAACACTTCCATGGTGATTGCTGTATTGCATGTTGTGGGTAGGTCTGACTTTATGACAATCTGCTGAACTGTCTTCCAGTGCAGCTGTGGACTTATATCCTCAGCAGTGAGCGCCTTCCATTCTTGGCTACAATTAGTATTTCATGCATGATATTAAAGATCGTGGCAGCTATGAAGTAGCATCAGACTGTCATACTACCTCCCATTTCCATGAACGGTGTCCATTCCCATGTTCCCATGTCCTTGCCACTCCTGACTTGCCTTCTGTGTGACATGGCCTTAGTTCAACAGTCCATTCAATAGAGCTTATTTGCTACTCTTTCATATGTTCTATGCACATTTTTAATACAATTATTTCCCAAGATGTAATTTTTATAATTCTTTCTGCTAGTTAGTGCTTATCTTTTAATTCTCCAGCAATATTTTTTTTCAGATTAGATTTTCTGTTTTTTGCAAATAAAGTCTGCCTCACTCACTTTTCCTTCTCAGTCAATACACTTTTGTGTGGTATTGAAAAACCCAGCACCCATCCCAAGGTCATTTATACATTTGCTATATTTATTTTCTTTAGAAAAATTTATAATGTTGTGTTTTAAGGATAGATCCATGGGTTATTTGCAATTAATTTTTTGGTAAGGTTTCAAGTTTCTATATTAGTTTAGGTTTTAGCCTCAGCACTCAGTTTTCTCAGTACCATTATTGGAAAGACTTTCCTTTTTCACTGCAATGCATTTGTGCTTTATTGAAGATCAGCTGACTACATTGTGTGAGTCTATTTTTGGATTGCTGTCTGCGTCTCATTGATCTGGTGTCTGTTCTTTCACCAGTACCATGCTGACTTGATTAATGCAACTGTACAGAGTGTCTTGAGGTTAAGTAATGTCAGTCCATCACCTTGTTTATTTAGTGCCATGCTTGTCATGAAATGTTCTTTTTCAGATAAATTTCAGGGTCTATGTGTTGCTATCTACAAACCAGCATGCTGGGAATTTGATGGAACTGCCATTAGAATTAAAGAATATGAATAAGAGCAAAATTAACTCTTAGGCATTTAATATCCAATCCATGACCATGGCATAGCTCTCCATTTACTTATATCTTCTTTAATATAGTCATTATTGTTTTGTATCAATTTTCTTACAAAATTACAATTGTTACTTAATTTTCTAAGTTTGAATAGTTTTCACATGCTTTTCTGAAACAGATAAGGCAGTATTCTGGACAACACTGAAATAAGTTCTCTGCATGATCCACTTTCTGTAGGCACCTCTATTATAAATCTCCAAATGTCATCCTAACACTGGTTTTGCAAACTTTCTAGCTGTGTTGGTTTAGTTCCTTTGGAAAACAGAGCTCAATCCAGGGATGATGTTCTTATTTAGTGGCCGGGGTGCAGGCCCATGAGAAGAGAACCTCAAGGGGTGTGAAAGCAGGAGGTCAGGGCCAAGCCAGCTCAGGGAAGGAGGAGGCTGAGCCAGTCCTGGGGTAGGGGCTGGAGCCGAGCCAAGCCCACCCCCAAGGACCCCAGCTGAAGAACAGGGCTCCTCTGCTTGGAGCCCCCTGTTCCCTGGCCCTCCTGCTTGTGCCCTCCCCGTCTAGGTCCTGGAGGGTGGGCAGCTGCTTAGGCTTCAGGTGACAGGGAAGCAGTCAATATGGTTTCTCTCATCCCTAAAGTGGAGGCATTGCAGCTTTGGCTCTTGCTGTTTTTGATTTGAAATACAGAAGGACTTCTTTGAAACCTGATGTAAGACTATGCTTTCAGTGTGTGTGGAGAAAAACTCTAAGAACTAGCAAGGCAGAGCAGCTCAGATAGCTGTGAACGGTTCACACACACTTGTAAAGTGTCCCTGCCGGAGGCTACTTCCAAAGGACCTTGTGAGGGTGACAGTGCCGAGGTCAGCTGGGCCAAAGGAAGTTCTCCTCCCCGGGTCTGCTGAGGGCAGCAGGTCGAGCACGGCGGGGACAAGGTGCCCACTTGGCAGGTGCAAGGACCTGATGTTTTTTGTTTAAATGTATTTAGTACGAGGTCTACAGGGTCTCACAACACAGATCAGACTCCTAGTGTTCCCACTGTTTTTCAGCCTCCCAAGAGCTGGGATTACAGGCACGTGCCACCACATCCAGTCGCAGGCAACTGTCAGGGCACCCTGTGGGAAGGTCCGGCATGGCAGGAGGAGATCGAACCAGCAGCTGCTGTGCTTGGCCTAAGCAGGCCTGTCTGTTGAACCATCTGGCCAGCTCTAAGTCCCTGAGTTTGATTCCCAGTACAAACAAACAAACAAACAAACAAATGCACATTAGCTGAAATCAATGGAAACACATTTCTCTGGTCTCTTTCCAACATTTGCTGTTTAGTGTTCATTCTTAATTTGCTCAAATGTCATACAGAGCCCATAGAATACACAATATCACTTATACAATCCAAAAAGGTACCTTTACCTTAGAGTGTAAATGCTTGTACCATTTGCAAAATGTTATCAGTGAAGTTCAGTGTGTCTTACAAAGTACACCATGAACTTAGCTAGTGGGTAAATAATTAACTAGATTAAGCAGAAGGGACTCATATTAAAAATACTGAGAGAACAAGTGATATTGGGACATAGTGAGACTCTAATGCCGGAGGAAGATACCTATTCTACAACATCCTGAGGTTCCACAGAGCAGGGCTGTCAACTGCTTTTATTACGCTTACCTGCTACTATACAAATTACATCAGTCACCAGAAATATTTTGTATATTTCTCCTAGTGGTAAAATGTACAAACCAAGGATGTGTCATTTCAAACATCCTAAAGTTTTCATTCTGTCTCACCAGTTGCATTCGACAATGTCTAGTTTTAGAGCTCTTCCTTCACCCCCGTGGATCCTTCAGCTGTGCAGACAAGGCTTATGTGCCTGCACGCTGTTCCTCTTCAGCTTTGTTTCTAACTCTAATTTGACTTCTAGGTAGTTTCTTTCAATATCATCATTCTTTTTGCATGCGGTTTCTTTCAGCAAAACATTTAAAGATCCTCTCCATCGTAGCTTTTATCAGAACTCCATTCATTTCTAAGATGAAAAGTATTATCCTGTATTACTTATGAACTTATTTGTAATCATTAGTGAAACTTTGCACTTTAGTTATTGTAAGCCTATAAATGGCTCTAGTCAACAATTTCTTCAGATAACCCACTTCTATTGTGGACTGCTGGACTGTGTTGGATTGTTTTGCTGAATTCAAGCACCTATAATAACTGAATGCCAATAGAAAAACCATCTCTTCCAGGACTGAACAAAAAAAGGGGATACAAAGGAAGGACCATTCTGTATTTATATATGCAGTACAGTTAGGACAAATGTGCAGTACTTTCACATAATTCTATGAGAAGAAAGATTTGCACTAATAGTGGGTGGAGAGGATATCTTGTCTGCTTCTTATACTATGGATAACCACTAGGAAGATACCAACGTAAAAAGTATTAATTATTGAAACTGTACTATAATTCAGCTTTTAAAAAAAGATAGGTATACAGCTACATTCTCTTAATTCAATGAATAGAAATTGTTCAAATAGTATGCAGAGTCTGCAAATTTGAATACTTTATTACTGTTAACAGCTGGGCTACTATCTTAATAAATTTTACTTGCACATAAATGCATATACATACATACTTTCAAAAACATAAAAGCATTTTTGTTATAGATATAATGTCTGGCTTAATCTTTTCATTTAATGAACATTCAAGACATTATTCTATGCCTGTGTTACAGTCAGGGCTTGTGGGGGAGCAGATTTAACACAACACACATGAACCGTGGGATTATGAGGACACTGGACTCCTGTGGGACATTGCCGTGGCTCTAGTCCCACAGCTAGATTCTTTGGGTCTCATGGGTGGACAGCTCTCCACAAGTTTTTGAATTTGACTTTGTCAGTGAATACTATAAAATGACCTTATATCTTATGCATCCTGTATTAAATTAATGCCCTTGATGATCATTTTTTTCATACAAAAACTTTAACTTTTGAAAAATTCCAATTAACAAATTTTTACTTTGTTCTTTAGAATTTTGAGATCACATAAACAATCTATAGCCTTATTGTCATTCAGGCAAATTTATCTACAAGTTTTCTTCCAAGAATTTTATAGTTTTAGCTGCAATATTCCTGCCGTTGGTGTGTTTCTACGTAACCATGATATGTGTTCCACGGCGGATGTCCAACCTCGCTGCGTGCCTTTGTAACTTCAGCCGTCTCAGCACCATATGTTCTAAAGTCTTCCCTCAGTGCTGTGCACCCCTGCTAAAACTGATGTCCAGGCTGATTTCTGGAGGCATAGCTCACTTCGATTATCTTATGTGGGTATTTTGTGGCCACATCACACTGCTTTGATTATTATGAGTTTGCGTTTATTTTTGAAACTACAATGAGCTATCAAACTCTATTATGTTCCAAGATTTTTTTGGGTATTGGGTCTTCTCCAGCACCATGTGGAGCCAGGCATGTGGCTCAGTAGCATAGGTGCCTGCTTGGCGTGTGCTAGGTCCAGAGCACGATACCTGGCTCTGGAAAACAAATAACAAAAAACACAGTGGATTTGGTGCTTAAAGATTCTATTTCTCCCCATATGACTCTCCCCAGGCACACTAGAACTTCGATCTCTTTCCTCTGTGGCTACATAATCTCTTTGTTCAGAAAATTTGGAGCTCAACTGAGCTTCATGATGTTGCAGTACAGGTTCTCCTATGTCCTGAGTCTTCGCTGACCTTGAAAGGCTAGGGCCAAAATGTTGGCTGGCCTTGCGGCTCTTCTATTTCTCCAACTTTGATCTGTCAACTTAGGTTGTTAACCAGCCAGAAGAAAAGCTGATTAGTATCCTGCAGCATATGCCATTCACTTTGCCTTATCTGACTCAATTCTTTTTAGCTGTTGTTGTACATTTCCATTTGTATTTCTGCTTTTTGCTTCTTATACTAGGGAGACTATAATATTATGTATGATACCAAAACATGAAAACAGTTTGCAATGTATTAATTTATCAAATCCATCTTGTCAAGGTATCTTAAAACTGTCTCATTGATATTTGTACTTCAATAAAACAAAAATTAAAAAAAAAGTTTATATTTCTAAAAACACATATTGTTATGATTTTGGTAACACTTTTGTTGAATCTGTAAATTTCTTTGGGTGTCATTTATGTCTTATAAACATTAAGTTTATTAGTTCAAGGCCCTCGGGT
>PVKA01014239.1:0-52947 GCA_004027165.1 Ctenomys sociabilis
AACCCTTCCTTTGTCTACACCTGTCAAAAGTGGGCACTCCATTGACATTCAACTACCTTAGGTTCTTGAACTTGACACCACAATCCAACACAGTCCAGCATTCTGCAACCATAGGGAGTTATTCAAAGAAATTGTCGACCATATCCATTTACAGCTCAGCTTAATATTATGGGCTCACGATGTATACTTCATTTTTATAGATTTATGCTTTTCTGCTGGATGGTCGTAATATTCTTTAAATGACACCTATGCTAAAAAATTAGGGGTTGGTGGAAACTGCGGTGGCTAATTTATGGATACTTTTAAGTTATATTGTGAGCACCAGGTAAATACAATATGCTGTATGATATGTTATGATTTCTATATCCTTAGTAGTAGAGGTATTACCCTTCTTTCTCCAAGGGGAGTGTGTATTACTCAATACATGTGTAAGCACAGCTCTTCTGAAGAGCATTGTTCTTAAGAGTTTTATGGACAAGAGCTGAAAACTGAACAGAATCTAAGATGATTGAAAGATGCTAAAGAATAATCGTACAATGAAATGTGATCTGTGCTGAGGGAGTGAAACACCGACACACAAAACACATGTGAATTGTGAAGCACTATTTTGAATAAAAGAAACTAGATGCCAAGAATTGCATATCATAGGATTCCACTTGAACACAGTTCTATAGAACAGGGTAAGTGAATCTGTCGTGAAAACAGGCAAATGATGCTAGCAAAAGTGGAGTGGGAGGAGGCACTGCGGAGGAGTATTAGGGAGGCCTCTGACTCCAAGGTGTGGACAATGTGCTGTGTCTTCATAGACATTGTTATCATGCCAGAGCATCCACTTACCAAAATTTATGAGCATCCATTTATTATCCAAAATTTGTGCATTGTAGTGTAGATAAATGTCATTGGAAAAGTAAGCAATGGAGCTTACTTGATGGTGTGCCCCCACGGCTATTTGGGGCAGGGTACACACACCTTAGGAAATTGTTCTGTACTTCCTCAGGAAGTGTGAAACATGGGTGGGTAGGTCAAGGGTGAATCGGTGAGCAGATGTTTTCACTGTATGATTATTTCAACTTCTCCATGCACATAAATATGTTCACAATTTCATGTTAGAAAAATAATACAAGGATTTACCAAAGTCTTTAATAATTGTAATTGTTGTATAAATCCTGCAACAATTCTACTCTGAAGCAGAATTGATCTCATGCTATTCTCCATGCCTACAAGGCACAGGAAATTATCATGGTAAGCAGAAATTACTTGGAACTTTCCCCATTGTATAGTTCTGCTTGAACATGCTGCTTAGTGATGAGTCAGTGTTGTTGGTTTATGAATCCTTTATCTCAAACCCTGACGTGGATGTTCAGTAGTTAGTCTTCTATGAGGCATTTTGAAACAAATAATGCCAGGGGCCTGCTCTATGTTTCTTGACAGACATCAAAGAATATTTGTAAGTTTTTCTCTAGGTGTGCTCACATTTAGCACCTGCTTTGCCCACAACGGGTGGCCCCACCCCTGTGTTAAGCAGAGATGAATTCTGCTCACCACTAACCATGTTTATGCAACATCTGCCTCCCTCTTGTATGTGTTCTATACTCAGCCTTCCTGGTTTTCAATGGCCCCTTTGTGGTATGTAAGAAAAATAGAGGTGGAGATCGAGGTCGAACAGTAATTCTTTTCTTCATGGCTGGAACTGCTGCTCAGTTATTAGATTCCATGTGATACTTGACCATATGGGAAACGATGGGTGCTCAGACGTGTTATGATAATGTATTTTTATCAATTCTCAACTATATAATGTATATTTGGTACTTTATCAAATGTCTCCTGAAATCTGCCAGGTTTCATTTCAGATTACTTGAAATAATTCCTCCTCAGTATGCTTGGTTTTGTGAGATCTTGAGAGTCTCACGGTAGAGGCAGCCATGGTAATGTCCTCTCTGGCTGGCTGATGTGTACTTGACTTGCAGCAGAAATGACCTTGAGCCATCACAGAGATGACCTTGAGCAACTTCAGCAGCATCAATCCATGAAATATGAAGAACACAATAGTTAAAGTGTGTCAAAGCCATGCTCATCATAATGGTAGTAGGAAGAATCTTGTAATAAAGTGTGATGATGCATCTGAATAAAGCAAGGAAGTGTAGGTGAAATAGAACAGAATTTTATTCTGTGTAGAATTAAACCCAAGAGGTTTGTCAATTATGAATTTGCTCCTACCGCAGATGAGCACATCTAGAATATTAAAAAATTTACGAAATATAGGACAAGAAAGTATGTGTAGTTGCTATGATCAGGAGTTTTCGCCACAACTCACCTACAATTTTCATAGAAAATAATTTTTCATTAGTTGCAGGTTTAAGTATGTTTTTAGAACTTGCTTTCAAAATAGATGAAAACCCTTGTTTGTTTACAGCTCTGTCTCTGGGGCCTGGTTTATGGAGAAGCAGCATCTGTCTTGGACAGCAGCCCTGACATGAATCAGAGCTCCTGCTTACAGCTCGGAGCAGGGGCATCGAGAGCTCGCAGGAGCTTGTGGTGAGGGAAAGAAAGTGGCGAGGAGGACAGGCACAGCCGTGTTTCAGTGGTCGGCTAGAAGGAACATGGGTGAAATACTTTCATTTTCTTATAAGACCACAGATCAGTACCCCATTTCAGTGAGGCTAAAACATATTACTTTTCCATTTATGCAGATTCTAATCTATTAGATCAAAGATGGTGGAGCTTTTGGAGCTTTCAATAGTACAAACAGCCTGATGTGGCATGTGTGCCCAAGGTCCAACGTCACTGTAAGGTATCTGTACCTCTCTCTGTCTCTCTGTCTCTGTCTCTCTGCCTGTCTCTGTCTCTGTCTCTCTCTCTCTCTCTTGTCTTTTTAAGACAGGGTTTTGCTGTGCACTCCAGGCTGGCCTTGAGCCCAAGCTAGACTCAAATTCACAATGATTCTCCTGCCTCAACCTCCTTAGTGCTGGAATTACAGGCATGCACCACTACTCCTTGATAGACTACTTTTATGAGGTGGTACAGTAATAATCTCATAAACATTCATATAATGCTATTTTTAGTGATTATTAATAAAATAATTTAAAATTGGTATTTCTGGTGGTGTAACTCAGCATTAGGATATGTGCTTAGCATCACAAAGGCCTTGGTCTGATCTGCTGTAGACACAAAGGAAAAAAAAAGGGCTGACAAAATAGCTCAGTGGACTAAGTGTCTGCTTTGACAAGCACAGGGACCAGACTTCTCCAGTCCCTCATGCCCCTCTAGCCCCGCCCCTGGTGCATGCTGAGCCAGTGACCAAATCCAGGCATGGTGGTGGATGTTTGTACTCTCAGCACTGGGGAGGCTGAAAACAGGAGGATCACTACGAATTCAACCTGCATAGTGAGATCCTGTGTCAAATACATAAAATGGAAAAAATAAAAAGGAAAAAAAAATTGTTGAGGATTTTTTTTTTTGCTGCTTGAGGCTGCCTTAAGGGTGCGTGCAGCTTCTGGAGCTGGGAATTGAACCAGAGTTCTATTTACCCTGTCTACATCTTATATCCTTCACATTTAAATATTAGTGTACAATTTTTATTATGCTATATATTGATTTTCAATAAAGTTAATGAAAAAAAAAAAGAATCAAAATTTTACACCAACCTCACAAAACCGAAATGCATTGCCTTTTCCCATGGAGGGCAGTCAAGTTGGTACAGCACAGTGAATGCTTGACTTGCAGCAGAAGTTGGCAATACAATTATCTGAATTATCCTGCACACGTATCTTTTCCCTTCATTCTTTTGGCGTTTTCCTCATCCCAGTTTTTTCTTCCCATTGAGCAGACTCTTTCCCTTTCCCAGGATCTGTGTACCTTTCAGACTGTGTTTGTTTTTTCAGGTTCTCATACTAGTGAGGTAATATGTTTGCACCTGTGGGTCTGAATTATTTCACTTACCAATATAGTCTCTAGTTGCATCCATTTATCTACAAAAGCCTTGAATTTATCTTTCTTTATAGCTCAGTAATATTCCATTATGTTAAGAGACCTGAGTACCTATTAACTGAGGAATCAATACAAATATATTTTAACACTATGCAAACACTGTAGCTTTGTAATTCTGTTCTTACTACTTCTGCATCTAGTAGTGCTTTTTATGTATTTAGTTCAGGGTCTACAGGGTCTCATTACACAGATCAGACTCCTAGTGATCCTTCCTGTTTTGATTACAGGCACACACCACCGTGCCGTCTCAATCACCGTCTAACCACAACCTGGGGACTGGCGTGGCACTGCAGGTTGGGGATTGAACGCCGGGGCCCTGCGTCTGCCTAAGCAAGCCCTTTAATATGATGAGCTATCTGGCTGGCCTGTATTTAGGAGTTTGTAGCAAGTTGAAATAATGTGCATTATTTGTAGGGTTAGTTATTTTAAATACTAGCTGTAACAGCATGAAACATTTTAAATTGAAACTGTTACCGCCCAACTTTCCCAGTAAGCTTCCATATAAATATCTACTTGTCTATTTGACATTACACCTGAGTGCACCCTATAAACTCTTTGCTAGTGTTTCCTTTAATAGTCACCACCATGCACCCAGGTGGGCAGGTCCAAGCTGTGTGTTGACTTCCCCACAGATCAAAAACCCACAAACCCAGTTCAAGCATCACCTGTCTCAGCCACATCAAAACCTTCTCTTGGCCCACCACCACCACCACCTTGTGGTGTAATGAGTTCTCCATGAAACTCAGCAGGGCGAGCCTTAAGCAGCCCTAGGTTATACACTGTGGCCTTGTTCTTGTGAGCCTGAGCCATGTAGGCTTTGATCTCCATAACTTTTGCTAAAGTGCTGCTCATGGTGGTGGGTCCGGGGGTTCTTAACAGCTTCTTTCCTGCCTGTCTCCCCTCACACACCACATTGCTGACTTCCAAGTTGTAGACTCATCATTGACCCTTTTCTTTTACATCTCAAACTCATCAATCCATGAGCAAAATCCTTTTGAATCTACATTCAAGATACAAAAGGCAATTCATTTATCTCTTGCATCCCATTTCTATTTTGTCATGACCCACTAATCACTCTCAGATAGGCCTTCTAGACTGTGGTCCTTGCCTTTCTTTGCTTCCATGTATGTCTACTGCCCTTCTGTTTTTTTCTCCATGGGGAGCTACAGTTTCTTAAAACCAACACTCAGAACATACCCTTTCATTGCTCAAAGCCTTCTTTTTTTTTGTCCCGTGCCAGGCATTGTATTGGGCATGGGATTTCAAGTGCCGTAGCCTTGCCCACTAGGTGTATTGCCTCGGGAAAGATGAACAGCAATCAGGTGTCCCAGAGATGAGCTGAAGTTTAGCAGGCCCAATACTTTCAGCAGAGTGGGAGAGAGTCAGTCTGCACCCTGGCTGACCATCCTGCCAGGCCACTCCCTGACTTCAAGCCTTCCAGTCATTCCCAGCTGCACTCAGAACAGCTCAGCTGGGGCCACGGATGGCTAGAGCCCGCCCTCCCCTCAAGGGCCTTTTCCAGGCTGTGCCTGCTCCTTTCTGCCTTTCTGCCAACTCGACTCTGCCCTCTAGCCAGAGCTCAAACACCAACGCAGAATCCTCACTAAATACAAATACTACTTTCATCATTTCTCATGCCTTGTTTTAGTTACCTTCCTAATGCTTATTATTAATGACATGTTTAATATTTATTTGTTTGTTTAATATTTATCTCCCCAGCAGAATATAAATTAAACTAGGAGGCCAGATGCATGTTTTATTTACTGCAATGGCCCACTGCCTAGTGAAGTCTCTGGCTCTTGGTAGATGGAAAACAAATATTTAATCAAAAAATAAATGAAGGATAGGTCAATTCCAGCATCTCTAAGATCACCCCAACAGCAAAGAGCATATCGTTGGAGTGATGGTAGTCGTTATGATGATCAAATATTAAAACTGAGGACTTACACTTCCCACTAGCCCAAGTTTGCTTACCTATAGATCTAAATTTATGTAATGATGAATTAATTGATTTGTGAAAATGAATCTATAAAGTGGAGTGATTTATTCCTTATATTCCACAGCCATTTCCTCTAGATTAGAAGGAAAGTAATGAGAAAAATGTTTTAACAGAGGGCTACATGACTGTAAAAGATTGTTGTGGGGTGTTTTTTAATTTTTTTTTTTTAGCATTATATGTCATTGAAGAAAACTTATGCCTCTCAATGTCAATGATTTTTTTCTGTGTTAAGTAACAAGCTTGAAGGCTCACAATTTCTATAACCTTTTATTTTTTAGATTAAGATTTTTGTAATATTTAAGTGGCTATTACCTGTTAATCATTCTTTTGAGTTTTATCCAGAAAGTGTTTAAAATATCTTTTGATCATTGGATGTATTAACCTTCAGAATATCCAACCAGACTTTACACCTTGATTTACAGGCTTTGCTGATCTGTACCCCGGGGAGCAGCGCTGTGAGAAGGCTGAGAAGAACAGACCAGAGCACAATGCAGGAGCCTGTGCCTCCATCTCAGGCCCCTTTGCCCCGTGCGTCAGAATGCAGAGAGTGAGGCAACACAGGAAGCTGGATGGGAGATGAGAGAAGCGTCCTCACTCATTTATAACTTTATTTCCTTTTCTCAGAAGGCAAAGACAAAGACCATCTCTTTATCTTGAGCTCACTGAAGCAAATCTAAATGACGTCATCACGTGCGTGAACAGCATTTTGTGGCAGTCAGCACACGGTGGACTGAGGAGTAACCCCAGGCAGAGGGTTTTGCTGAATCATGTAAGGCACGTGTAGACCCTGCTGCACACAAGCAAGCTCTCTGGAGAGCCAGAGGTCCTAATCTGAGATCTGCAAATCTCTCTTCAGGTCATCAGGTGTGTGGTCCTGGGATGTCGCTCACCCCCAACAGTGCGCAAACCCACAGCCTGAGGTCTTCAGCAGCCAGCAAAAGTCTTGCAAGGCTCTGTTTGCTCCTTTTCCATGTCAGCCTTTCTGAATAAGTGCCAAGAGGTTTAGGAATTGGAAAATGGCCTCATTACAAAAAAAAAAAAAAAAAAGGTTTAAAATGTTGCAATATGACATATGTAACTTATGAGACAAAAGACTAACAAAATAATCTTTAATAAGGTTGTAATTTCTTATGGCATTTTATTGGTGATTACTAGATTGAATAGATGCTTTATAGCTCACAATTATTATGGCAAATGAATATAATGATGTATGAGAAAAATACGTGTTTTGTTTACTCTTAACAGAAAACACTATTTTTAAGGTTTCAAGCAACAAAGGTATGTAAATTGATTAAATTTTCTCAAAGAACTGATTCTAATTACCTATGTATATTTTAAAAAAGGAAAAGACAAAAGTCTTGTCTCATACTAAGAAATGTTCTGAAGCAGCCTATTATTAATAATTAATTTAAAATTCTCTGTCAAAACATTGGTCACATGTTTGCGATTAGCGTGAGCTTAATTGGTGCTTTCACGTGGAGATCTCAGATTTCTGCTTGGTGCAGCAAGACAAAGCTCCGCGAAGAGGAGAGCTGGGGGAGAGAGGTAGTAAGAACTGTCTAACCATTTTAATTATCATTTAAAGTAAATGACACTCAAGCAGAGAATGTGAAGAAAATAGATTAAAATAGAGCCATCGCTCACACAGATAGACATTTTCTTCCAGATAGGTAAGAACTGAATTAGTTACATAATTAAAACACTTACTCAAATTCTTAGAAAGTTATCAGAAATTCAGTGTGCAAATGGTAAGCGTGTGTGTGCCTTTTGCAAAGTACTGTTCTCATTTAGAGTAAAATACGAACTGCAAACAGAAAACAAATACCAACCCTTATTGTGTTTGTCATCCTTATTTATTCACATTCATTCTTCTGAATGCTCCCTACCTCTTTGAAAGTATGCTTAAATAAATGTGATGCTTTAAAAGATTCCAATATTATGACCATTCAGTGAGTATGAAGTGGCTTAGAGAGTGCTGTACTGGAAGTGATGAGATACAACGCAATCAAAAGCAAGATCAGTGGAAAGTAAAAGTCGTATTTCCCTTTTTAAAATACTCATTCTAATATTAGAGACAATAATAATCATATTAAAGATAGTTTAAATTATGAGTGCACCACTTATAAAATATATATCTTTTAATGTGGCTGTTACCTGTTAATCATTTTAATATATGTGTTTTTTGAATCTAAGATTCCTCCTAAAGAAAATTGTTTATTTATTCATTTACTTTTATGCATTTGGTTGTTTCAGGGTCTCGCTATGCAGTTCGTTCTCACAGTGACCCTCCTGCTTTCAGCCTCCCCAGCGCTGGGAATACAGGCGTGCACCACCATGCCTGGACTCTGGCTGGCTCAGCCTATCCTGGGGCCAGGGCTGCTGCCAGGGATTGAACTACAGTCCCTGCGCTTGCCTAAGTTTGCCTAAACAGGTGCTTCAGTCAACTGAGCTATCTCACTGGCCCCTGTAAAATTGTTTATAAGGGCTGGGGAAATAGCTCAGTAGAATAAGTACTTGCCTGGCAAACACAAGGTCCTGAGATCAATCTCCCATACCACCACCAAAAAAAAAAAAAAATCTAATAAGTACAAAAGCTCCTATGAGGTCAATCACATGGGAAATAGGTAAATGTTAATTGAATCTGAAAAAATATATAATAGCATTAAAATAAATACAAATCATTGAACTAGGACCACTAACTTTCTAAACCACTAGAACAATTTGAAGGCATGTATATGGAAACCCTGCCAATAATCCTAACACATTTCAAAATAAAAAGTGTTTCAGAGAATTGGACAGTGCACAAAAAGTAGTCCTATTGCCTTCTTTCAAAGAGAAAACAATAGGTTTCATGTACTGTCAAGCCATGAGCTTGCTATCTCTCAGAAGAAAAAACTTTTTATTTATGTATTTATTTATTTACTTATTTGTATTTCAGGGAAGGTTCTACAGGGTATTCAGGGTCTCACTACTAGATTATACTCATACCGATCCACCTGTTCATAGCCTCCAAAGAGCTGGGATTACAGGCATATGCCACCACACCTGATCTCATTGGGTCTTGGCATACCCTGGGGGCAGGGCCAGCATGGCAGGCCCAGTGATTGACCCCTGGCCCCTGACCCCTGTGCCTGCTTGCAGGCACTTTAATCCACTGAGCTTTTTGGCTGATCCTTCAAAAGGAAAAGCTTACAGTGGATCAGATGCATGCTCTGTGAGCTTTCAGGGGAGGGATGTGATGACCACAGAGCACCAGTTTTCACACTGTTTGGTGTCCTTTATGTGTTTCATGACACTGAAGGGAAAAAAGAGAGTCATATGAACATGGTTGATTTCAGCTCAACATTGCAAACTCTTCTTTAGCATTTCTGGGGCTTTTAATGTCACGGGTCAGAACAGGGAAAGGGACCCTTGATTTCTAGCTCATGTCAGCATCTTACCAAGGAAGGGCAAGCAACTGAGTCTGTAGCTACAGGGATAGGAGATACGCCAATTTACAACAGACCTTTGCATCTTACTCTTGTCCCATTTAATATTTTCTAGTCAATGTTTCCAATAAGAAAATACAAGTTTTTTCCTGGCACATCTAAGTTACTTAAAACTTTTGTGCTATAGGATAGCAAATGAGTGACAAATCATTTGTGTTTTTGCTTCTCTTTTATTGTAATTTATCTAACAGTATATATTCATTATTGGTCCCAGCAGTGTTATACCCTGCCTAGGAATAAAAAATTATGTGCAAGACACGGGTGTGGTGGTGCGCGCCTGTAATCCCAGCATTTGGGAGATTGTAAACAGGTGGATCACTACAAGTCCAATCTAGTAGTGAGACCCTAAACACCTTGTAGACCCTTCCCCAAACTACAAAGAAAAAAAAATTAATAAAAAGTATGTGCATATGTAGTATGTCTGATATTAAATGTTTCAAATTATACTAAGAGGGCCAGCTATGTAGAGCCTTCCCTACAATGCAAAAAAAAAAAAAAAAAAAAAAAAAATCAAATTACACTAAGAAATAGTTTTTTTTTAAGAAATAGTTTGATAAAACAATTTTTCTTCCCAAAAGCTTGAAAATTATGTTTTATTAAGTCCAAAAACAAAAGGTAAGCTATTCCTTTGAATATAATTGGGACCTGGAAGATATTTCAGGTGGTTATACTTATTACTCCATGTGTCTTGGTTCACTGAGTAAAAATAGAAAGCAATACAACTGTACCAAGATTTTGACTGCTGTTGATATTTTAATACACTTGATTAACCATTTGCTCCTTCGCGTTCATTTCCATCTGTACATGCATGCATACACACACAAACATATATCTTTTGAGGTTATTTGTGTGTAGTCTGTGTTCATCACAGCCCTTTACCTCTAAATGCTTTGACGTGTTTTACAAAATACTAGGGAGATTCTTTCATATAACTATGGTTCAGTTATCAGTTGTAGTGAATTTAAGTTGGGATACAATACTTGAGTTTAGATGGACTATTTTATTTCAAAGGTTGACTGAAAAATATCTTTCTGCAGGATGAGACGCAGGCTTTTGTCAGGCATTGCCTTTGGTTGTTGTGTCCTTTTGAGTTGCTTTAGTCTCTAAGAGTTCAAGAGCTTTTCTTTGCTATTTATGACGTGGACATTTTGAAAGAATGTAGCCCATTTTTTTTCCTTAATAGAACACTTCACAGTGTGTTTTTCTGTTTCCTTGGGAATGACACAGAGAACGTCCAAATGATGCATGAGAAAAATCATCTCCCAACCTAAAAAGTACCTGGAACGAGTTCATGTTCTCTAAAACCAAAGAATGAAATTTAGGAACAAATGGAGGTTATGAGCAGAATATAGTTATTGAGGGAAAGAAATTCTTGTTTGAGAGAGAGACAGGAGGAAGCTGCTGAGTGAGTTGTCCCCAGGGAGCTGTTTCTTCCAGGGACTTTCATAGAGAAAAACCATGTGGCAAGGTGGGTATAGGCTGGTGGAGAAGACATGGGAACTCAAATAGGTGGGCAATTAACCAATGAGATTACAACCACCATTGCTCAAGTAAAATTGATTAAATCCAGTACCAAATGGGGAAGTCCAATAGCAAGTGGGTATTAACAAGGACAGGGTCTCTTCCTGTTGGGGATTGGGTTAGTGACTCCTTCAAATGAGTGATTGATAACTATTTAATATATCAATCCCTGACACCCATCCCTAGGGAAGTATGTGGCTGTTTCTTTACTCTTCTGTCTTGAGGTCTGACCCATGAGAGGCTGGGAAGAATGCTCCACAGCTGGGAGTGTCTGTCCTCCAAAGTTGCAAAGTCACTTTGTCTTCCATGTTGTCCTTGAGGTCCTGTCCCTGTCTGACTGCCTAGAATATCTCTATCTAATTTTGCTACCTATGACAATATAAGCATTCTGTTTCTCATCCAAGTTTCTTAGAAAGGAGAAATTACGCATTGGTTATGTTTCTAAGTTCATACAAGCACAGTTTATCTATATGTATGTACACTTTCACATCATGAAGAAAGCCTGCCAAACATGCTTTTTGGCACTTTGTTTTTTTTTTGCAGTATCGGGTATTGAACTCAGAACCTTGTGCTTGCCAGGCAAGTGCTTACTCTACTGAGCTATCTCCTGGGACCTTGCACATAGTACTTTTTACATAAAAAAACAAATCTCCTGGAGCTTGCTGAGTCACCCCTCCCCCCAGGGCATGCTGAGATGTCTATTGAGACTGGGTGTGGTGGCACGCATCTGTAATCCCAGCTCTTGGGAGGCTGTAAACAGGCGAATTGTTAGGAGTCCGATCTAGTAGTGAGACCCTGAACACACTGTAGACCCTTCCCAAAAATACAAACAAAAAAAAATCTGGAAATTGGTCCAAATTGGTTCTAGAGATCTGTTTTTCATTACAATAGTAAAACACTCCATAGTTTATTCAACCGATGTTCATGGCTTAAATAATAGTTTCTAGTTTTTTTGTAATTGTAAATAATATTGCATTGAATAACTTCTCCTGTAGGTTTTCATATAGTTGAAAGTACGTGCTCATTGTGGTTCTGTGTGAGGGAGAGAGGAACTACGTGCAGAGAAGTCTGGGAGGGTTCTCTTGTATGCCCAGTTTCTTGCTACAGCTTAGTACCTGATTTTTCTAGGCAGAATAGTCAGTTAAAACTTCTGTCTCTGTCTCTGTTTCTATCTCTCTCTCTATCTGTGTGTGTGTGTGTGTGTGTGTGTGTGTGTGTCTGTCTGTCTGTCTCTCTCTCTGCTAGAATTAGTAATTTTCGTGGTTTGTGTGCCTCACGTAGTCATTGGGGGTGGCTTTCTACAGTCTGATTAATTCATGATCCAGCGCTGAGGTTATGGGTACAGGTACTGCCGGGACTGTGGGTGTGAGCACTTTAGCTGGCCTAAGGTAGACAGCCTGGGTGCAGCATAGGAAGGGGAGAGGCTTGCTCTCTGCAGATGCTGCTGCTGCTGTTGCCAGTGCACACCCCTTTTTGCTCTTGTTTTGCGCTCTTCCACTTTCGTGAACAGCTGCCCTCTGCCGTGTGCTACTCTGCCTTGGAGCCAGCTGGTTACAGACTGAAACCTTCGCAAACTGTGAGCTAAATAAACTGTTCCTTGCTTAATGTTGGGTGTCGGGTATTTTGTGGCAACAAGAGAAAAGTAACCAAGAGAGTAATTTGTGTAAAAATTTCAGTGTCTTGGAGTGATTTTTACAAATCTCTTTTGACTCAGTAATTATGTTTTCTTCCTTCCTTTCTTTCTTTCTTTCCTTCTTTCTTTCTTTCTTTCTTTCTTTCTTTCTTTCTTTCTTTCTTTCTTTCTTTCTTTCTTTCTTTCTTTCTTTTGTATTTTAGGGAAGGGTCTACAGGGTGTTCAGGGTCTCACTAGGTCAGACTCATAGTGATCTGCCTGTTCACAGCCTCCCACAGCTGGGACAACAGGTGTGCACCAGGCAGGCCTGGGGGTAGAACCCCCTTCTTAGTGTTTCTAATTTTGTGTATTTCTGTTGTTTTTCAATACAGTGTGTACTGGCTCTTCTCTATTATTGAAAAACTTTTAGTATATGAATTTTAGCCTTCTGTTTTTCAGTATACAAATTTTAATTAATGTTATGTATTGATTTTTTTCTCCATCTCATCTGTTTCTTTGACGCTGTCTTTGTTATATTCTCCTTTATTTTAGTTTTTAAAATAATTTATATATTGGGTCTTTAAGTCATGTTTTTATTTTGGTGATGTGTTTTAGTGAGGAATAACTACACCATAATTTCCCCATCCACTCCTCTGCTGCAGGGCACGAAGGCCGCCCAAGCCTTGTTGTGTCCCGGCTTGGCTTTCTACTGTGTCGCAATCAGCATGAGTCGAAGAGCTTCCCACGAGCGTTGACCTGAATTCCTTCAGGTACAATCCAAAGAGTGGTGTGGCTGTTACACTTATTTTGTTTCAACTTCATCAGCTCAGGGAATTGGTAGAGCACACTTGTGGGTGTGTCTGAGTGAGGCACGGAGGGGTGGCCTTGGGTAAAATAGGTGGTCCCTCTCTCTCTCTCTCTCTTATTTGTTTGTTTGTTTGTTTGTTTTGCGGAACTGGGGATTGAACTCAGGCCCTTGCACGTCCCTCCCCTTCCGAGCTGGCTCTGGGTCCCTGCGCTGCTGCCCGGCTGCCGGCCCCGGCCTCTTGCTCCTGCCCGAGGGCCAGCTGACCACGATATCCAGTCCCCTGAGATCCGCTCCGTCTCTTCTCCTTTAAACTGTGGGTGTTGGGGACTGTGTAAGTGCCAGTCGCAGGGACGCTGACTGCTAAAGCCAGGCAACACGAGAGTGTGGCTTCCGGGGCGTCTCCGCCCTGGTTTTCATAGTGGCGGCGCTGACGTACGTTCTCAGCATCAGCGTGGAAGGGCCCCATCCCGCCAGCATTTACTTATTTATTTAGTTGACATTTTTGTTGTCAGAGGTACAGACTGGGATGAGATAAAATCTCCGGGCAGTTTTGATTCACATTTCGCTAATATCGAAATTTGGGGAGCCTTTTTTATACACTCATTGGTCATTTCTACTTCTGACACCTATTTGTTTAAGTCATTTGCCCATTTATTGATTTAGCCATTTGGGTTTTCTTATTTTATCTTAGTTTTTGTACTTCAGGGAAGGGTCTACAGGGTGTTCGGGGCCTCACTGCTAGAGGGTAGTGATCCGCCTGTTTGCAGCCTCCCAGGAGCTGGGATTACAGGCACGCGCGCCACCAAGCCCAGTCTCAGTTGCTGCCTCAGCACGGCCCCGGGGTGGGGTCGGCAAGGCAGGCCTGGGGATTGGACCCCTAGCCCCTGAGCCTGCTTACAGGCACTTTCATCTAGTGAGCGATTTGGCGGCTCTTCGGGTTTTCTTTTTAGTGTTAAATTATTTGAATTCTTTACATATTCTGGACACCACTCTTCTATTGGAACCGTAGCTGTCAGTCACACCTGCGGGTTGGCTCCACGCCCCCGCGCTTCCAGCCAGAGCTCTCCTGGCTCTCTCCTCCCTCCACTCATGTCTCTGAGCCACCTCTAGTTGCAGCCGGGTGTCCCCAAGGGAGACCATGGCTTCTTGTCTGCAGAGCAGCTCCATCTCCTGCGGAAACCCTCTTAAAAAGAGCTGCTGGGGTGCCGCTAGAGTTGAGGCCGGTTCTGCAATGCATTTCTTTTCCAAAGCCAGATTCGGAGCAAGGGCAGCGACTTGCAGAGCCCCACCCCAGCCCCCTTCAGTGCGGGGGTCTTCCTGGGGTACTGCCCTTGGCAGCTGCCTCTCTGTGTGGCTCAGCTCGTGTTTCAGAGTGAGGTGTGGCCTCCTCCAGGAGCAGGCTGAGAGCAAATGGCTTCGTTCTTCTGGACCTCTCCTTTCGATTCTTCATGATGTTTAGCTGCTTCCATTGCTCTTTCTGTCCTCACTCAGGAGCTATTTCTTGCCCTCCTGATTGCGGGCCCTGGAGAGGCTGTGAACCCCTGCCTGCTTTTGTTCTAACATCTTAACTCCTGAAACTTTTACCTCTGATCATTTTATAGAAAATCACATCTTAAAGCACCTTCATGGCTAAGTGCAAGGCCCTAGTTGTACTCCCCAGTTCCAAAGAAACCCCAAAAAACAAAAGCAAAAGAAAAAAAAGAGAGAGAAAGGGGGGGAGAAAACCACAATTTATTCTATTAAGAAAAAAATAATCTTTAATATTTTTATTCAGAATTTTTATAGCTGTATGAATAACTTGCTCATATTTCCTATTTTTTAGGATCGTTTTTAAATTCTTGTTTCATCAGTGTCTTACCTATCTTTAAGTACTTCAAATTTTTTTTTCTTGCAGCATATGACTGGATTTTATTTTTGCTTACATGTTTAATATTTATATTACAAAAGTTTTTAAATGACTATCACCCTGACTTTGGTTTTTAAGGTGTATTTTGAAAGACTTTCATGACTTTATTGATATAAACAGTTTTTTGCTAAAATTTTCCCCTAACTTTCATCATTATACATGTATGGTATCACGTGCATGTGGACACATGTACACGCATGCAGGTGTATCTAGGTATTTTACAGCTAGTTCTCTAATTCATCTGAAATTTTTCTTTATTAAAATATTAGTTTTCAAATATTTGAAGGACTCAAAAATAATTTGAATTGATGAGGAGAATTATTATAAGGGGCCAGGGAGATGGATCATTAAAATAAGTGCTTCCCTGGCAAGTGTAAGGGCCTGAGTTCAATCCCTGGTTTCACAAAAAAAAAAAAAAAAAAAAAAAAAAAAAAAAAAAAAAAAAAAAAAAAAAAAAAAAAAAAAAAAAAAAAAAAAAAAAAAAAAAAAAAAAAAAAAAAAAAAAAAAAAAAAAAAAGGAAGAAAAGAAAGAAAAATTATTATGATGAAAGTTATAGCAAACCACACCCCAAATTTAAGGAAGTTTTGATGCTCACAAGATTTTCTATTTATCTCTGGATACATTTAAGAAATCAAAAATAAAATAAAATTTTGGGACCAAAAAATAAGAGAAAGAAATCAAGAAGTTCTGTGTGAAGAATCAGGGAATTTATGGAAATGATTTTTGCATTGTACTGGAAGTTGAACTTCCAACTTAGAGAATCTATGGTTTACCTATCAAGTCAATAAATACAATATTTGGCTTATTCATCATTGGGAAACATAATTAGCTATCTTAATTTTACAATAATTGCACATGTAAGGAGGTATAAGTAGAAAACTATAAAATGTAGAAAAATAAGAATAAAAATATATACATGAACTTAGAAGTGAAAATAAAATAAAAAAAACTTAACCACTGCACTTTGAGCTACGTTCATGTACATATGTGCATTTGTACAAGCAAACACGCAAGAATTCTATGCTATGAATTGTGCTATGATTTTGTAATTTGCAAAACTGAAGTAGAAATTATGCTTTTATATTCCACTCATTATGTAGTTACATCATTTTTATATAGCCATGACACAAATTTCCAATTTATTATAATTTAATTATGACACGGGCAGATATTTAAGTTTCTTATCTTTTTCCTTTCATAGTAAATGTTTTAACTAATATTCTCACACCTTTAACTTTGGGAACTTATTCCATTTTATTTTTCCACCGTAAAATATCATAGATATTTTTGAGAAATGTTGAGCCAAAAATATATGGGGCTGGGGAGACAGCTCAGCCTGGCAAGAGTAGGGTCCTGAGTTCAATCCCCAGTACCTCAGAAAAAGAAAGTATGCATATCCTAAAACTTTTAATTGATATGTCGAATATTGCTATTGATGCATCCAAAAATACCCACTGAGCAATCTTATCAGAACCTGGCTGGCCTGAGGATTTAGTGCCAACTATGAATTGTAGCCAGTAAATATACAGGAAATTGTAAATACTCTAAGGGAAGTGCAAGGAGTCAAAATTAAATGGAGTAGTACACAGAAAGGTTCTGTCTAGCAATTTCAGACACCGGTTTGCTGTCTGAAGGAGATGTGTGCCTGCTCACACCAGGAGTCTGGCGTGGTAAACAGGAAAGGCGCCTTCTAGGAAGCACATAGATAACTGAACGGTTCTGTTTGACCAGTGTGGGCCCAGGAGCTCAAAAACATTCCCCGCTCTGTAACACCAGACAGGCTGGATCTTTTTTTTTTTTTTGCAGAGCCGGGGTTGGACTTCAAGCTTCTAGGCAACCGGCTGGACCTTTAGTGCAACTGTATTGTCGTTGATCAACTGCTTCATCAGACAGTTCTGCATGAGTAATTGTAGGTCGCTGCTTGTAAAGTGGATGATTTACGTAGCGCATGATAACCAACAATGACTCTCACTCTGAGACCCCATAAAACAAACAGCCGTGGTGAGGAAGAGGGGACAAGTGGTTGGCTTCTGGAGGCTCGGTGGAAACAATGAGTTTAGTGTGGCAGAAATTTTACTTTAGCTCCCAAGTGCTGTCTTTAAGTAGCAGCAAGTGCAACGGCCTGAGCTCAACCCCTGGTTTCTCAAAGAGAGAGAGAGAGAGAGAGAGAGAGAGAGAGAGAGAGAGAGAGATGGCCTTCTGGAAAGTCCGTGGTGCTTCCGTTTCCCAGAACTGCAGTAGCGCAGCTGTGTGCTCCATGCTGCCGCACAAGAGCACAATACCTCTGCAGACTGCTTCCTGCTCACGTCCAATCTCCAAGCGCTTTGGGGCATGGGGAGCTATTTTTGTCTGGTGTTGTTTATGAGATGACTCTGGTAACCACCATACTATAATACCAATTCATGCTTTTTTTTTTTTGGTGGAACCAGGAATTGAACTCAGGCGCTTGTGCTTGCCAGGGAAGCACTTTTTCCATTGAGCCATCTCCCCGGCCCCCCAATTCATGCTTTCATTCAAGTTTATTTTGAGTTCATTCTCTACAGCATCACAATTTTTTTTTTTTTACTTAAGTTTGAAAATGGATCAGCAGTTTGATCATTGCACACATGTTTAGCTCCCCCCTCGCTGCCTTATTTACCCAGGAAATGAAGACGAACAATGCCTGTCTTATTTTGACATTATCCTGGGGCAGAGTGAGACGGGGCAAGCAGAGTACCTAATTCTCTGAGATCTATTTACTTGTTCAAATTAATTTGAATGTCTGAGAAAAGCAAAGCGTATTTAGGTTAAGAAAAAAAAAATGGGAGCAAGTACTGAAACAGAACAGGTCAGAGTTGTAACCTCCGCAAAAGAATAAATCACGGGCTGGGGAGATGGCTCAATAGAATAAGCACTTCCCTGGCAAGCGCAAGGGCCTGAGTTCAATCCCCAGTTATGCCAAAAGAAAAGATTCTGCACTCCTATTCAAAAGAATAAATCAGATAGTGATACTGAGTCTCTGAGAAGGACAAAAGCAGACGCAGCTGGTGCTTGCAGCATGGGAAGCAGCAGTAAGGCTGTGGGTGTTTCAGAAACAGGGACTTCTGCTAGCTGAGGGCAAACTTTTGGCCTTGAGAGTAATTATTTTCTCTGAAATATGTTATATACTGTATGGAACGTCTGTCTTTGGAAACTTTAAAATCAGATAGGATGTATCGATGTTGGAACCAATTCCAAATTTGCAGGTGCTTTGACCAGATGGACCTTGATCTTTCCATAATTCTATAGTCATGGAACAGCCCAAATTTCAATCTGGTCTTGGCATATTTGGTTGATTTCTGACAGGAAGCATCTGTTATTTGTGGCTCTGTAATGAAACTTCCATCACCAATTGTGCTAATTGTAGTAAAATACAAAGGAAAACAGTCCTGTTCAGGGATGTTCATTTACCTATCTCTCCTCCCTTGCATGTACTTCATATTGGGTTATGGCCCTTGTAACTCTGTTGTTCATTATCCTCACTAGCCCAAGCTGCAGTGCTACACACAGATGAGTGGAGAGCGCCCTGTGAGCTCTGGAGGGAGGGAAGCTCAGCAGACAGTCAGGGGTACATCCTGGAGAGCTGCCCAGGACCCAAAAGCCAGTCAGCTCAAAACAAAGGCAGCACCCTGGAACAAAGAGCACTGATCACCCAAAAGACGAAGTCCAGGCAGCCAAGTCAATGCTAGGTCCATCTGTAGGAAAGAGGGAGTGGGCTCTTTGAGAAGGGTGATACTCAGTACCCCAGCATGGAGGGAGAGAAACAAGGACGAGAGGTTCCTGAGGCACAGGGTCAAAGCCATCAGTTACTTGATCAGGACAGGTGACAAGTCTTATATCCAGTGTCCAGAGTGAGGCTACAGTGTTTGCAAGGATACTTTGCTAGAGACAAAGGGAAAGCTCATGTTTACTGAGGGTTTGTTAGGACACAAGGAAGATGTTTATGCCCCGCCCCTTCAAGTTGCTTAATTTTCCTTGCTCAAATTTTTATTAGCCCTGGAAGTCAGAACTGGCCTCAGCCACAGGTGACTTATGAAGAGCACCCAGCTGCGAGGAAGATGAGAAACCCAGCAGAGTCTAATAAAAACCACCCTGAGAAGCGAGGTGGCCTGAAATAAAGAGATGCAGCACCACCAGGAAAGATGAAGAGGAGATGGCGCTGTGAGTCGGATCAACAGCTAAGTTTGTGGCCCACACAAATCTATGTTGCCAGCGGAGGGCAAGTGTGGAACTCTGGCACAGGACTAATTTGTTCAGTGACTGCTCCAGCTGAGTGCTGGCAAAGGAAAGTGTTTACTTGCTGCAGGCGTGGCCCGTGATGCTAGCACGAGGGTCATTCTGAGCTGCTCTTCTCGGAAATGTTTCACAGGGATGAGTATGGGTTGCAGAGGAAGGGGTGTGATTTACAAAACTCCATTCTTCCTCCAGAGATTAAAGTTAGTTTGTTGGTTGTTGATTTATGTATTTATTTATTTATTTTGGCTGAACCTGGGATTGAACACAGGCTCTTGAGCTTGCCAGGGAAGTGCTTATTCCACTGAGCCATCTCCCCAGCTTAAAGATTATTTTTGACTCACTGAATTTCACAGGTGAAAATTCAAGAAAGTTGGTCAGAAATCCATAATGACATATTCTAGGAATGAAAGAAAAACACCCTCAATGAAAATGGTCACTTTGGGAATCCGCTTGAAGGTGGCTGCACTAGGAAGTTACAACTTTTTATCAGTCTTCGAGAGGTTAACTAAGAAAATCTTATGGATATTTCCTCTTATATCAAGGACCTGCTGTTTATATTTTTTCACAATGGAAACAGAAATATCTTTTTTGGTCATTCCACCACTTTAGAATTTATTCCACTGTTTTATTTTATTTATTTAAAGAGAAAACAAATAATAATAAAAAATTAGAAATGATCTAGAATTTCACTAAGCAAAGTAATATAAAGTCAGCGGTACTTGTTCTATTGTACAGTATTGTCTTCAAATTAGCTCTTCAGATTGCCAGATATATGCAAGAAAATTGGGAAAAGAAAAATATCTCATAAGAAATAAGAGAAAATGAAAAAAGACAAAAAGAATTACACATTAACTTCTTTTCATAGACCAGAAGAATATCTTCAAATAT
The DNA here is from genome assembly GCA_004027165.1 of Ctenomys sociabilis. Lineage (NCBI taxonomy): Eukaryota > Metazoa > Chordata > Mammalia > Rodentia > Ctenomyidae > Ctenomys > Ctenomys sociabilis. The sequence continues at coordinate 20,465 of PVKA01014239.1, forward strand.
AGCTGCATGTCTTGAAGAGTCAATGGAAATTTACTTGATAGTAAGAGGTTCTTACTGGTTCTGCGTATTTTGCCAATCTATTTTCTTTCTATTCATTTACCCATTCATTGATATTGCAGTGTTCATAGCTGTGATATTTATTTTCTCCTGAAAGAGATTAAGATGTGCAAAATTAATAGTTAGGCTTTAAATTATTACCAATTTAAATTATTATTATTTACTCTCTTATTTATTGGATACAGGGTCTCACTAGGCAGTTCAGACTCAAGGTGATTCTCCTGCCTCAGCCTCCCCAGTACTGGAATTACAGGTGTGCACCACTATGCCCAGTTTCAGAGGCCAGCTTGCTCAGGCCCCAAGGCTGGCATGGCATGTGGTACTGGGATACAACTTGGGTACAGGCAACAGCGTAGACCACTGGGCTATCTTCCCAGCCCCTCCCTAAGTTATTTAAATCATTTGATATATTGAAAAGAGGGACTGTAGTAAATATGTCTTAACTAGAGTAATTTCTTTATTCCAGACTTAATTGTAAATTATTGCCACATAAAGATTGCTATCATGTAAGAATAGCTGCTCTTTCTTATAAATTCACCAGAGCACATTAAAGTCACCGTTGCATATATAACAATGACTATTTCTTACTTTATTTTATATTTTTTATTAATCTTAATGAGAAAAAATGACAGTGAAACAGAACAATTAGAACAGTTACAATAATTAATATATTGCATGTTCTTGTCTTTGTAGTAGTTATTCAGAGGACAAGATACAGAGATGATATCTTGTCTAAACACTATTAGGGGCTAGTGAGATAGCTCAGTGGAATAAGTGCTTAAATCCCCATTGCCAAAAAACAAAACTACAATTAGTACAGACCTTTATTCTCACTGACCTACTAGAAGGTAGCTGTATATCTAGCTGTATATATACATATATCTGTATCATAGTTAAATATATATATATATCTCACTACTTTTCCCTACAAAACGGTCCTTCTTTTTTCTTTTGCAGAACCAGGGATTTAACTCCGACCCTTGCACTTGCCAGGCTAGTGCTTATCCAACTTAGCCATCTCCTTGGCCCTGGTCCTTCATTTATATCGTTTTTTGTTCTGTTTTGTCAGTGACAGGTGTTCCACTGTTGTCAGAAAAGCTGATGTTAAGCCCAACTGCCTCTGTTACAGGATAATAATATTAAGCTGCTCTTGTGGTTGCTTAACAACTAAAGTTTGCAGACCATAAATTAGAGAAAAAGAAGGGCTACAAGGACATCCAGCATTTGGCCCTAGCCTTTGGAGGTCAGAGAGGACTGGGACAGAAGAGGACCTGTGCTGTGACATCCTGTAACTCAGTGGTGCCCCAAATTTTCTGATCAAGCAGATTGTACGGCCACAGAGCAAAGTGGTCAATGATGCGGAGTGTACCTAAGGAGAGTCACATGCAGAGAAAATACACTCTTAGGCTTTCATACAGAATAAACTGGTCAGGCAACGGCCGTGCCTCAACCAAAGGGCTGACACTGCCAAGGGATCTACAAGGTGCCACACATGGTTCCAGCAAAACCCTGCGGGGACTTTACTGACCCTGCCAGATACAAGAGCTACATTTTTACTTATATAGGTCTTGCTTTTACTTTGTCTTAACCATCCAGCAGAAAAGCATAGCCATGAGGTATAAAAAGTAAATCCATATTAATATGCTGAGCTGCAAAAGGCTCAAGTGAAGAACTTCAGACTATTGCCAGTTCTGCTGATAACCCAGTACTGTCAGGGACTATTGGACTATAGTGGGCTATTTTGCTAAAATCAAGTACCTACAATATTTGAACTGGCATCAAATAAAAAAAAGTCCTTTAAGCAATAAATATTTCTTTTTTTTAAAAAAAAAAGAGAACAAAAAATAAGTTGATAGGACATTAGAAATGACATAGAATTTCTAAAAATAAGATGATAAGAATTTAATAATGATTGTTATATTAGACATTGTTGTCTTTGAAGTAGTGGCTCAGATTATCAGATATGAGTTTGTAAAATTGGTCAAATTAAAAATTGTAAGCACTAACTGCTCCTTTCAATAAACAAATAGAAATCAGTCATACAACCTTTCTTAAGGTTTCAGAATTATAGTTACTAAAATTTTAGAGATTAAAGAAAGTTTTGGAATGATTTCAAGAGAAATGATGCATGGATATTACACAGCCTAGGACAAAATAATTATACTACAGAGTTTAATTACATCTAAAATTCAGGGTAATGACTTATTTTTAGATGAGTGAACAATTGATAGTACATTGCCATTATTTTATCGCAATCTTGTTATAAAAGGAGTTCAAAGTAGTTTTTAAGACAGATTGAAGATGACATGGTTGGGCATAGCATGGAAACGTAGACTCTCGTTAGCAAGACTTCCTTTCATAGCCCTACTCCTACACATTTAAAATGTGTTTTTGTGTCTTTGCATATAAGATGCAGATGCAATTCTTAAGTCTTAAGGTGGTATAGTTTGAAACAATATCAATAAAAAATCACCTTATAACTAGAGAGAGGCATTGCTTTTCTCAGATGGCAGGCACTCTTTCTGGAAGACTTGATGTTCTTCCAGTAGAATTTCCATTAACATGGAAATTTCCTGGTGCATCTATATATTTAATTAAAATGGAAGTTCATTTTAAATAAACACAGATGTTTATGGTTTTGCTTGGCTGACAACATTTCTCTTTGCCAAACATTATTGTTTGGAGAGTCATTAAAGGTCTGACTAGAAACAGCTCTACATTAAAAAGAGAGAATTACAATTCAGTTTGCAGTGATTAAATCACTTGATAGCAAGTGGAGCTGAACTGGAGCAATGGATATGTTTTGGAAGATATAGCCCAGCTTCTAAGTGAGCTCAGATATCAGCACTCACTGTTCAGATAAGTCAGGATTGGTTGTGATACACGTGTACTTATTCTCCTTTAGTAAAGCAATCCAGTTCAGTGTGTTTGACAGAAAAACACCATGAAGAAGCTAGGGTCTTATCCCAAGGAGTCTGAGAAACACTCCCATCAACAGAATTACACCTTCTTACTTCAGCAACATCCTTAGGGAATTTAGCATGCGGTATGATTTGTGGGTAGAGAAGAGGTGGACATGATGTGCAAACTGGGCTGGGAAGGCTTTTCCTCCATCATTATTCTTTTGAGTGGTTCGGGTAACTCACTTCTGGCTATGCTGACACGCACTGTTTCTAGGCCAGGTGTCCAGCCTACCTCTGACATTTTGAAATGGATCAGGAATTGTGCTTCCTATCCCCACATTCAAATTGGCTCCAAAACAAACTAAACATCAGTCCTGCTAGGTGAGCTGCTCTTCATGGTTCACTTTTTATTTTGGCTTGGTACCCCCTACTCCAATCTCTGAAGGTCATGATCTTGTTATAGTGCCAGAGTTCTAGGGTAGGTCAAAAGCCCTCTTTTCCTCTCACCTGCCACTCACCCCCAAATATTTTGTTTTCAGGATTCAGATTCTGATTCTTCCAGTTGTCTAAGAAAGTATGGTAATGTTGGCTCACTTTGGGAGTTCATGATGAAGGTTAGAAAGAATTGCTGGAGGGAATGGAGAATGGTAAAGAAGTGAAGAGCAACGAGAGTAATAATAATGATGTATGATTTTCTGTGTAACCTACTACATTAAAATATATATGTATGTATGTATATATTTATTTGGTACAGGGTCTCGCCATACAGCTCGGACTCAGTGATTCTCCTGACTCAGCTTCCCCAGCACTGGGATTACAGATATGTGCCACAATGCCTGGTTTTGGTGGCTGGCATGGCATGCCCAGGGTTCTGGGGCTGGCATAGCATGCAATACCAGGGATCAAACCCAGATGCTTGCACTTGCCAAGCAGACACCTAGATGGCTGAGCTGTCTCCCCAGCCCTGCTACTACATTTTTTTGTCAAGAAAATGAAGCAGAAATTAAAGGAAAACAATCCAGAAAGCTACATAATAAATACTCAAGTGACACAATAAGAATACATATGTGAAGCTAAGAGGAAAAGAAGCAGGAAGGCTTTTTCTGGCTGGAGAACCAGAAGGTAGTATTTAGGAATAGACGTGAATGAAGTCTTTAGAATTACTAGAGAGAGGAGGGGTAATTTAGAGAGAGACAGCGATTAATTTTGAAAACCATCCATTATGAGTTTGGTCTTCTTTCACTCCCTGCTCAAAATGAGGATGTCTGGCTGCTTCTGGCTGTAGAAGCTGACTGCGTGGGAGAGTGGCCGCACCAGGCACCATTGGCAGCTGTTCTGGACTCGTGGCTCAGCTTTTCAAATCTTACTTTCTTAGAGCTTCCTTGTTCTACCCATCCTGCTCGTTTTGGTAGCCCTGCTTTTCTTGTGTGAGAAATTTCCCTACCAACTATGTGCCGCACTCTTCCGTAGAGGTACCTCATTATCTATGGACTCGTCCTTGCCATCATGCTTGGGACAGGGCACTTAGCAGATTCCCTCTCTCATATTCTACTGCGCCACTGGCCGGTTCTGAGCAGCCGGCAGAGAGCTGGCTTCTGTCCTAGCCCAGCGTGTTGCCGGTTCTGTGCCACAGGATCTGCCTACTGAGCCCTGTGTGCTCTGAGCCACGGGGTGTGTGGGCCATGCAGGTGCACTTGACAGTGATGACTGCCTTATAAAACAGACTGAGCACATTCACACTTGTGTGAGGTCTGCAAATGTTAGTGTGAGGACAGAAACGCGAAATTCTGGCAGTTACAGCTATGAATTCATTGAACCAAAGTAGGAAGAAAAACCGATTTTGGCAGAAGAGTGGTCAGAGCCTATGAGGATCTGGATTGTGCGTGAGATCACAGTGGAAAACCAAGGCAGTGCGTGCCCCTGTGTGTGTGTGTGTGCACGGATGGCTTGGCCTACTACTGAGCAGATAGGGAAATAGTGAGGTGCGCAGAGGAGAAGTGCGATCCTGTGTGGGGCTCCCTCTGTGAGACACCTCTATGAAGTCTGAGTCCACACCATACTGAGGCGGACATACTTGCCCTTCTCACGGGCCTCTCAGTCAGACTGCGACCTTGCAAAATTTAGTTGTCACATTCCACGGATTTAAAGTGATGCACATATATTTCTATGGTTTTCCCTCCTCTTTACTAGTCCAGCTGAAGAAGGGTCTCCTGCATCCAGTGTTCTGTGGAAGGTAGCCCTGATACAGGCTTCCCCTGAGGGCAGTTTGGCTCTATTTGTGCAGCAGTGAACCCATGGGTGAACCTGTGTCCTGCCTACTCTACCGTCATTCTTTGTCCCTGCTTCAGCCTGCTTGTGAGAGGATAGGACCTCCTGCTTACGTATGCATCTCATTTTTTGGTTGCCATCCATGATTTCTCTGATTATTATTCTAATTAATTTTTTCACAGGCCATTTGAAGGGTTCCTGCCTAACTGTATTCTCCGCTAAGAAAAGTCTATAAAACCATTTGAGGATGAAGATATCTGAAAGGTTTTGTGTTAGGTTCATTCATGGCATACAAGACCATACATTTTATGCTCATCCTGTATTGTTTTTCAAGTATATCATGGACTAAAGTTTAAATTTTTTGCATGCCAAAATGTACAAGTATTATAACAATTCATTGTCTTAGTATGCTTTGTAATATATTCTTTCTGATTAATTACTACTTTTTACAGAGTCAAAATTGAATCCAATAATTATTTTAGATTATCTAAGGGCAACCATTTCATGTCTATTTGTTTTCAAAACAGCACTGACTTTTGGAGACAGCATACCTTTAAAGTTCATATTTAATCTTGTATCAATCTATCATGCAATCTATGTTTCACATTACCTTGATTTATTAGCAGGCATAATTTATTTTGCTTAGAATAGAATTGTTCAGTGCCTTTACATCTTATGATTTATATGTTTTTTTATTCAAAACTTATTCATCATCATGTACTTTTGTATTTGAATATTAAGCAAGAAAAAGTTCATGTAATTTCCAGGGGTTTCTTTCTGCTCTACTGGCATGGGTACTCAGGGTTAGACTTTAAAACATATGCAATGCTCAACACATGAAATGCACAACTTTTAGAAATTTCTTATTAATACATCACAGAGAGTGTTTTTGGAAAATCCAAAGTCCTTATTCCTTTTCTGCCAATAGCACTGCAGTGTGTGGAAATGATGTTTTAGGATTCCTTTTCCTTTTCAAGTATTCGGGAAGTATATACATACTATTAAAATACACAAAGTATATCAACTGTCTATGCTCAAAGAAATATAGATTCTGTGTATTTGTGCTACATTATTTCATCTGCCAAGATATAGGCAGCTTGCAGATGGGCACTGTCTTGAATACTCAGAGCTGCTTTGTAAGGAAACAAGGTACTGAATAAACTCCATCGTCAATATCTGTAGAAGCCATGAGTCTTTGCTACTTTTGGCTTCTTTTAGCTACCTTGTATTAGGAAGTGGGGTCACTGGGGTGTCTTGCTGGCTCCTGTCCTGAGTCCCTCTGCTTCCTGTCCACCATGCTATGGGAACTCACCTCTACCCGCTGCCACACGGTTTCTTGGGTGGAGCCTGAGGACTCTGTACTGAAACCTGAGCCACAATAAACCTCTCCTTTGAACTGTCAGTGTGTGGTATTGTGTTGTGGCTCAGCGAGGAGGACCCTGTCTAAGATGTGAGCTCTGATACTGCATCCTGAGTCAGTACGAGACCTTCCGCATCTTCACTGGCCTCTCTGGAAGAGTTTCCAGATCAGAACATGCCTGGAATCCACTGGAGGAGAGGGTTTTATTCTTAAGGCCAAGCAGGTTGCAGCAGTACTAATGCATATTTATAGCACTCTTTGTAAGACAATCTAACCCTAACCTACGCTACAGAACCAAATTTACATTTAGAATCTCCAATTTACATTTAGCATTATCCAATAGTGATTGAACCCACTGTACAATTCAGGACATCATTAATTTCTTTTATGTGTTATCTATATTTACCCCAGAGCCTCGTGCCCGCACTGGGGCAGCCTTCTAGTTTGTGATTAGTTCCTGATCCAATGCTGGGATTATGGGTGTGAGTGCTACACCCGTCCTTGGGCAGTTAATCTGGATGCAGTATAATTATGGAAGAGAGAGCCTGCCTCTGCTGCCTCTGCTGCTGCTGCTCCTTCCTTTGGCTCTGGCTGTTTTCCTGTTTTCAGCCACCGTGGACGGGTGCCCTCTGCCATGGTCCGCTCTGCCTGGGAGCCAGCCGAGGATGGACTGAAACCTCCACAAACTGTGAGCTAAATAAGCCTTTCCTTCCTTGATTCTGGGCATCAGGTATTTTGTCCCAACAATGAGAGAAAAGTGACCAAAATAACTTCCAACATTCTATGTGCTGTTTTTCTTCATTTATTTATTGAGAGATAAATGTCTGTTCTCCTTTAAATAATTTTAACACACATGAAAAAGTACATTTCACAGGCTGGGGAGATAGCTCAGAAGTCTAAGTGCCTGCCTGGCAAGTGCAAAGAGTTTAATACTATACCTGGTACCATATGCCATACTGACCCTGGAACCCCAGGCATATCCAACCAGCCCAAAAGCTGGGTGTGGTGGTGCACATCTGTAGTCCCACACTGGGGAGGCTGAGACAGGAGGATCACTATGAGTCTGAGCTGCATAGTGAAAGCCATAACCAATAAAAAAAGAAAAGTACATTTTTCTAACTAGTGCTTTCTTAATTAAGCCAAATAATGCATTCCCTCTTATCCAGTGATAATTTTACTTAATAAAAGAAAGAATTCATTTCCTCAAAATTGTAAAATTTAAATTTCCATCGAAAGATTCTGTTAATCACTAAAGGGGCGTAGTCTGCCATCAGCTTCATGGTGTCCTTCCATAAGACTTATTTTACGAAAAAGAAAAACTGTCATGTTTACAAATGAAAGTGTGTCTTAAGGCTGCTGCGTCATGCAAGGTCTGCACCCTAACTTGGAGTTATCATTACCGTTGCAATCATTAGCAATCATCAATACCTCCTTAAATTGTGATGTCATCTTTAAATTCTTCCTGGATTGAACAGCCAACAAATCTGTAAGTAATCATTAATATCATAAATATCACCTGACAGATTTTATTCAGGTTCGACTCTGTGCGCCTTGCTGCATGGAGGGAGGCCTGGCAGCGGACAGATCACCCCGTGCAGCAGAGCAGTGGGCTGGGGAGGGGTGGGCAGGAGCCTGCGGTTTGAGGACCACCTCGGGGCCCCTCTGCACTCATGCCCCATCTCCTCTCACAGGTTCAGTGTCACCTTGCGGTGACCCAGTTACCTTCAGAAAGCCCAGCTGTGGACGCAGGTCGCTGCTGGGGGGCATTCCGCAGCTGAGCCACAGCGTTATTTGAAATAACTTCAGAAAAGTTGGAAAGATGTGCAGTGGTTTTCCGTAAACCCATTAACTAGCAGCCCCAGTGAAAAGAAAATGTAAATAACTTTTGTCGTAAGTAAGTAAAACCTGTAAATCTAATCACTAATTTCTATAAAATAACTCATGTCTGGACATTTCCTTTATTTGTACATGCAGATTAATTGCCCAAATAACACAGTAGCCTAATGAAAAAACTGTAAGGCAAGTAGTTGGGAGAAAAAATTGCAGGACACTTAGTAATAGCCCACAACTATTTTTAACTGTATGTTTATTATGAGAAGAAGGACAGTGTGCTGTGGCCACACTATAAAGAAAGAGTTGTTAATACAGGTAGTATTTTCTTAGCCCTAATTTAAAAAATGCTTTAGAGTTTCTAAATCCACCTTCATGTGCGTTATTTAATAAAGTATAATCTTTCTTGGATATTTAAAATGCAGTGCAGGGGCCAGGGAGATGGCTCAGTGGAATAAACACCTCCCTGGCAAGCCCAAGGGCCTGAGTCCAATCCCCAGTTCCACCAAAAAAAAAAAAAAAAAAAAAATAAATGAAAATAAAAGGCAGTGCTTTGCTCAGTGGCATAAGCACCTGCCTGGGAAACACAAGGTCCTGAGTTTGATTTCTTTAAGGTGCTGTAAACATGAGTTATAACTGGAAAATTATTTAAAGTAGAAATTTTAGAGGAAAAGATTCCAGGACATTTAGTAATAGCTAAAAAACATTTAGCTCAATGTTTTTTAGCTATTACTAAATTTATTTTATTTTTAGTAAAAATAAATACTGAAATTTATTTATTAAATTTTTTGCTAAATAAAATAAATAATAAAATTATTTACTAAATGTGTTTACTAAACTAAATTTATGGTATTAGTGATTACTTACAGATTTGTTGAATGTTTAATCTGAGAAGGATTTAGAGATGATAATCATGATTTAAGGAGGTATTGATGATTGCTAATACACCCCCAAAAAGCAGTGCTTTCAGAAAGTGTGGACAAATTTAAAGATTTCTTTGGCTTCTTATTCTACTGAGCCATCTCCCCAGCCCATTTTTTTTTCAGTCAGTGTGTTTTCATGATTCTGTGTGTGTACCTCTTCAACAATGATTATGCATCGCATACAGATTTGACTCATTGTCCAAACACCTGTTCTCCTGCAGTCTCCACAGCAACGTGTGGCTGGACATCTGTCCATGAGAGTTGGCTTGGAATGACTAACTCACTTCACAAGGAGCAGCGGCAGCTCTGAGTCAGCGGCTTTTCAGCCTCTTCAGTGGGGCCGAACGAAAGCCATCTGCATAGACCTTTTGGGTCACATGTTTTTCTCATTAGTAGTATGAAGTAAATAAAAAACTCAGTGGCAGAAATCAGGGGTCAGACTTATGTTAAGACAGAGAACAAAATATCTATCAGTGTAGTGCTCGGAATATGGAGCTGAGACAGAATAACTGAATGTATGACAGGGATTGTTTCCAACTTGACCCTAATAATCCTTCGGGATGTATCTGAATCACCAGTGCCTCCAAACAATAAGAGTCACAATTAGGGCCTGCAAGATTGCTCAGAGGTCTAAAGCACCTGCTTAGGCAAGGTTAGGTAGGCTCAGGGGACTGCGGTTCAAGCGCCAGCACCGCAGGCCACACCAGCCCCACCCTCAGGGCAGGGCTGACAAAACAAAGTCACTATTAATACACCCTTTTCACCAATCCGAAGCATCTCTGTAAGATAGGCTGGCATGAGATTGCGTGCTGTGTCATGTATTATTTATACCTCTGATAACAGCGAACTTCTGATTGGTGGAGCGTCAATTAGTAGTGGGTTTCAGTCAGCGCCCATTCTGAGTGTGACTCACCTCCACCATTTATTTTTAAAATTACTTCCCTGTGCTTTTAATCATTGGTCTAACCTCATTTCTTACCTCAGTAAGTGTTCACAGAGTTACATTCCATTTGATACTGAGATTACCACGGGCCACGCCAGCCCCACGCAGGGCCTGCCCAGCCAGCAACGGAGTCCACACCTGGTGGCACACACCTGTCATCCCAGCACTGGGAAGCTTGAAAACGGGAGGACTGCTGTGAGTCCGAGCTGGGTAGCAGACCATACACAAAACACAGTACAAAACTATGAATAAATAAATGAAGTAATAAATTAAAGATATAGTATTAGCTTTATGAAACCAAAAAGAACACAGACTACCTTGGGCATATACACAACTACATCTTTCCCCCTTTTTCTTTTGATATTTTCCTCATCCTATTATGTCCCTTTGAACAGATTCTTGACCTTCTAATGTTTTTTGTACCATTTTATATTATCTTAAAAAATATAGTGACTTAGCAATGTAATGTTTTATAGACTAAACAGGTTGTGACATACATGCTTCATGCTTATGAAGCCCAGAATCTCTCTTTCTTTTTTAAATTTTATGTATTTAGGACAGGGTCTACAGGGTCTCACCACACACGTCAGACTTGTAATGAGTCTTCTGTTTTCAGCCTCCCAAGTGTTGGGATTACAGGCATGCACCACCACACCCAGTCTCAGTTGCTGTCTCAATGTGCCCCAGAGGTGGGGCCAGCCCCGTGCCTGAGCCTGTCTAAGTACGCACCAGGATTCCTCTTTCTTTCTTTCTTTCTTTCTTTCTTTCTTTCTTTCTTTCTTTCTTTCTTTCTTTCTTTCTTTCTTTCTTTCTTTCTTTCTTTCTTTCTTTCTTTCCTTCCTTCCTTCCTTCCTTCCTTCCTTCCTTCCTTCCTTCCTTCCTAGGAAAGCATATACAGGGTGTTCAGGGTCTCACTACTAGATTGGACTCCTAGTGATCTGCCTGTTTACAGCCTCCCAAGTGCTGGGATTATAGTTGCATGACACCACACCCAGTCTCAATTGCTGTCTCACACCAGGCCCAGGGATTGAACCCTTGGCCCTTGAGCCTGCTTTTAAGTGCTTTAATCTGCCGCACTAATTGGCCGGCCCTTCAAGATTCCCCTTTCTTGTCTTCTTTGCCCCAGTTCCCCCATCTAAGCAGCAGAATAGCTGAGACAAAGGAAAGAGTATCTATTGCGTTCAATGATACATTTTGGGAAAGCCCCCCCGTCGATGCCTCTCAGATCTCATGCTGTGCTGGCCTGAACAACGTCATGATGGTTTAGATGCTCTTGAAATTCTTATCTACGTGGAAGGTGACTGGTTGGCCCTGGGGTGAGATCACAGCTGACTGCTGCCAGGAAGTGGGGCTTCATTAGGGTAGGGGTGCACTACTGGCACCAGGGTGATGGCCTGGAAGGGTGTCTCCTCTTCTATGAGCTTCCTGGCTGCTGTGAGCTGGGCCCCGTCACACCGAATCTCTCTGTCATCCTGTGTGTGACTTGAGTCACTTGACTGTGAGTCAAAGTAACATGTTCCCTTTTTCAGATGTGGGTGTTGGTTTTCATGTCTTTTATCATTTCTGATAAATGGTGACTTTTGGTAATATAAACATAGCTAATCTGAACTAAGAAGCGTTGTAAATTTGAAATGCATAGTGAAACCTGAAAGAGTAACTAAAAGCTGAAAGGTACTACAGATACTGTGAAAACAAACAATTCATCCAATGGGACAGAAAAACTGGGATGAGAAAAAGGGTAAAGAAAGAAGGAACAATGTGTATTTATGTATATAGGCAGGATAGCTTGGATAACTGTACTGCCAATTTCTGTTGGTCTTTGGAAAGGAGCACTCAATACTTAAAGTTTTTTTCTTTTTATTCTCTTTTTTTAAAGCATAAGCACATTTATTTATTTATTAATCAAAGAGGTGATCCTGCTGAAAGCAACACTTTGAAGTACTTGCATGTTAAATGCTTGTAAAGGTAATTAGTCAAAGTAATGACAAAAAAAGTATGGAGATTTGCTCTTTGAACTGAGATAATTCATTCTCAAAGTGAATTCCTGTTCAGGTGATGATGGGCTGCTTATTCTACTTTCTTATAGACCCAGGTACGAGTGAGATGGTGCAAAACACAATGTACAACTAGCTTCCAGTCTTGCCACCTTCTGGTTACATGCTTTCCTTTGATCCCACTCCTGGTGCTAAACCAAGGCACCATCTTTATTTTTTATCAATTTTATTGAGAAACAAATAGAAGTGAGACAGTTTCAAAACAGGTTAGTAGGACAGTTTCAGTAATTAATGCATTGCATGTCATTGTCTTCGTAGTGGCTATCCATTCTACAATACGCAGACATGATATCCTGTCCAAACACTATTAGTACGAATCTTTCTTCTCACTGAGTTAAGAGAAAGTAGCTGTATATCTATCCTAATTATTTTGTATATACAGATACAAAATGGTCCTTCACTTCTATCCACCCTTTTTTGTTTAGTTTTGTCAGAGAAGGATATTCCATTGTGATTTGAACATTGTAGGTGCATGAATTCAGCAAAATAATCCAATATAGTTCAGTAGTTCAAAATAGTATTGAGTTATCCATAGGACCAACAATGTTGTTGACTTGAGCCTTTTACAGCTCAGCATATAAATATGGCTTTACTTTTTATATCTCATTTTTTGTTCTATCTTTTTTTTTTTTTGTGGAACCAGGGATTGAACTCAGGCCCTTGTGCTTACCAGGCAAACACTTATTCTGCTGAGCCATCTCCCTGGCCCTATACCTCTTTTTTGTACTTTTCTGCTGAATGGTTAAGATTGAGATGAAACAAAATCTGTATAGCAAGAAATGTTGTATCTGACAAGGTCAGTCAAATCCCCTTAGGATTTACCCTGAAACCCTGTACCACAGTTTGGAGATCTTTTGTCAGTGTCAGCCATGTGGATGAGTCATAGCCATTGTCTGACCAGTTTGCTCTTTGTGAAAACCTGAGAGAATGTTTTCTCTCCATGTGACTCTCCTTAGGCACATTCCACATCATCAATCACTTTCCTCTGTGGCTCCATAATCTCCTTGATCAGAAAATTTGGGACACCACTGAGTTACAGGATGTTGCAGTATAGGTTCTCTTATATCCTCAATCTTTGTTGACCTTGAAGGGCTAGGGCCAAAATATCGGCTATCTTTGTAGCCCTTCTTTTTCTCTAGTTTTTGTTCTGCAAACTTAAGTTGTTAACCCTCGAGAAGAGAAGCTCAATGATATTATTACCCTATAGCATACACAGTTGAGCTTAACCTCATTGTCTGAATATCGAACATCTTAGACATAATATGGATCAAATTTTTTCCATCAATTATTGGTATATTAAACTTTAAATCCCTACAGAATGTGAAGAGAAAAAAATTAAAAATAGGAATAAATAATCACATAGTATTACACAGAAATTTAGAAATCTAACCATATACAGTGTTGTAGCAGGACAGTCCTAATACATTTTTTTCTTGTCTCTTGCTTTTACTTATTACCCTTTAAAAAAATACAAAAAAACATTTACTTGAGAGATTGGATAGCAGTAATTGGTATGACATGTCAATCAGTATGTATTTAGAAGACCAGAGTGACAGCATTCCAAGCGTGACCCTTCTATTACACACTGCTATCTTCAGTGCAGTTACTTAATTCACAGCTATCAGCATATATAGTTAGTCAGGGTAAAATTCCTACAATTAACTGCTAGTTTCAAAAACCAGCTGAAGATTCTCAGGATCATTGCCTTAATCATTTTGAATGCATCATCTTTAAAAGAACAGATCTCCTGCATACTTTGGACATCAGCTGTTGTCTCTTCAAGCTTCTCTCCCAGATTGCAAGAAGACTGCGCCGTGTTCAGGGTGCTCTCAGTTTTAATGGCGAGGTGGTTGCTCTCACAAGGGATGATACAATCTGCTTTAGCCATCGCCCCCATTTTTCGAATAGGTACTCCAGCTCCTAACTCCTTCGTGTATTCAGACACCGTCTTCCTACCAGCTGCCACGGGGTGCCCAAAGGGGTGCCGTCGTGGGCTCTGCAAGCAGAGCTGTCAGGTGCCTGCAGTGTGCTGTGTCTTTCTTACAAATTTTTTGTTATTATTTTGTTTTGTTTCTTACTTAAATCAAACTTGTGTATTTATACCTGCTAACCTGAACAACTAATTCGAAGACAGCATCATGTAATACAGCAAATATTGTTGGATTCCTGTGACTTTGGTGAAATTTTGTATTATTTCTAATGTTTTTTTTTTCCCTGTCACTATTTTGTACTGTTTTCTTAAAAAAAAAAGATAAAAAATAAAAAGGAGGTAAGTGAAAACCTGTGTAGCTTGAGGTCTAGGGCTGGACCTCAGTAGTGTCCTTGCACACCTGGATTTGTTCCTTAGCTTTGTAACACAAAAGCATAGTTTGAAGAAAGAATGCAAAGCATGTTATTCAATGTTTTATATCTCTGACATGTGGATAATACTTTGGGAGTCCAACGCGCTATCCATTGCACCATGGAGCCACCTTGGATAATACTTTGAAAGCTGGTCTCACCTTTTTTTACTCTGTTCAACTGTTACTACCAGGAAACTTTATATTGTATTAATTAGGGTTCTCCTTGCTGAGCTTGATGCTGTCTCACAGAGTGAGGGTGTATTCCATTGTTATGGTTTGTCCAGTTGTCCCCTCAATGCTGCATGAGCTCATGGAGCCACCTTCTAGAGTTTGTGATTAACTCACGACCCCCTGGAATGACAGGTGCAAGCACTGCCTAGCCCGGGGCAGGTAGTCTGAATGCACCAGAAGTCCAGGAGTCATCATCTTGTTCTCTGTAGCAGTGTTGATGCTCCTCCTCCCTTGACTCTCTGCTCTTTGCCTCTGCCATGAAAGGTTCATCTCTGCCATGTTCCGATCTGCCTTGGAGCCAGCTGAGTATGGACTGAAATCTCCATTAACTGTGAGCTAAATAAGCCTTTCTTTCCTTCATTTTGGGTATCAGAAATGAGAGAAGAGTAATTGAGATATTAACTTATAGTCAGCTGGCTTGTGGGCAGAGACACACAGTGCAGGGCATGTGAGGAAGGGTGTTCAAGCTAGGCAGCAAGGAAGCAGAGAGAAGAGATGACACGGTGGCAGTGTCTCCCTCCCCCCAAGTGATGCCCTGTAGCACACTGCTTCCGGCCAGCGCTGGCGTCCTTTCTGCATATTTAGCCTTGAGCTCACCTTTGGCCCAGTGCATGTGTATAATGGCCCCTGACCACTTTGCACAAGCCCTGCTATGAGCACATGTGACATTGCAGGGACAATTTAGGTGTAAACCACAGCATGCAACTTTTTGAATTCTGTGTCTATTGGAAAATAATAACTTAAATGTTTGATGTGTTGCCAAAAATGTGTTGAAAAACTGGAAAACTTCTTAAAGAGCTTTGACGAGAAAAGTATACTATTTATTTTGGGAATCCGCATGGCCTCTGAAAGCTAGGAGCTTTGTTAGTGTGACAGAAAACAATAATGGAAAGTAAGGGATGTGTAGCTGCATTTTTTCTTTCAGTTTTTATTTTTATTAGTACCTATTTAATTACATAGTGATTGTATCACTCATGTGGAGTTGGCTCTTGCACGTAACATGTCTTGATTCGTCCTGTCATCTGCTCTCCTCTCCTTCCTCTCCCTCCTCCACTTATTTTCTTTAGGGAAGGGTCTACAGGGTGTCCAGGGTCTCACTACTAGATCAGACTCTAGTGATCCACTTGCTTACAGCTCCCAAGAGCAGGGATTACAGGAGCACACCACCACGCCCAGTCTCACATCACTGTCTCAGCTTGCCCCGGGGGTGGGGCCTCCTCCACTTCTTGATGCATTTCACAGCTGAACAGAACTGATCTCCCTACAGCTTTATTTTGCTCTGTCTATTTTGTGTTTCTCCTGTAATGCAGGCTTTAACTTTGTAAGTTTGTTTATTTACCTTAACCTCCTGGTTCCAAGGTGCACCCATTTTTGTACAAAGGACTCAAGCTTACTCTTCTTATGGCTGAGCAGTGCTCTGTGTGTGGCATCTTTGACATGAATTTTTTTTTAGAGGTGGGACAGATTTATGACAAAGAGAAAGTTTCAGTTTATTTATGTATTTTTTAGTAGACTTTGTATTCTCTCCTTCTCTTTTTTTCTTCTACAGTTAGGATAGGTTCTACAGGATGTATAGGGTCACACTACTTAGACTGGACTCAGTATGATCCACCTGTGTTCAGCCTCCCAAGAGCTGGGATCACAGGTGAGTGCTACCATGACCAGTCTCACCACAACCTGCACACTAGGAATCAAACTCCGGCTGTTGCACTCTGTCTAAGTAGGAGCTTTAGTCCGCTGAGCTCTCAGACCGGTCCAAGTTTGAATTTTAGGAACAGGATTTTGGGGAGAAACTCTTCATGGACATTTCATGCTCGTGAAAGGGATGCACTGATTTCTCTTTGCTGTAGATTGTTTTTCAATGTATTTAGTACAGGGTCTTACTATGTAGACTGGACTCATGATGGTTTCCTGCTTTCAGCCCCCTAAGCTTGGGTTAGGGCATGCTCCACCATGCTTCGTCTTAGTCACATCTTAGTGCGCCTCGGGGGTGGGGCCAGCAACGCGAGCCAGCGACTGGATCCCTGGCCCCTGTGTCTGCTTAAGCAGATGCTTTAGTCCACTGAGCCATCTGGTCAACCCCTAAAATTCTTTTAAAAATGTTTGTAGAAAACAGCCTTGGGAGACAAAGGTCTTGCTCAGCAGTAAAGCGAGGCAGACAGGGTCTCTGCCCATTTTCAAAGTCAGCTTTCTAGGACCAGAGTTTAAGTGCAGTTGCTCAGTTAGCTGTGTGCGCAGGCATGGATGGCCCTCACATGGCTCTGTAGAGCCCAGCACTCAGTGAGCCAGTATGAAAATAGTAACATGGTCAGTGCTACTGCTGTGGATAACATAGTGCTCTTTTTCTCTGAAGCACAAGTCTTATGTCTTCTGACAATATCTGAGAGATGATAATATCTGTGAAAATGTGGTCTTGTTGGCTTGTCTCACACTTTATATACAAGTCTTGTTAAGAATAACCATAGTCAGTGGTATTACGAGACTTCAAAAATATATGTATACATGTATATATCTATATCTATATATCTACTGATGATACAAAGATCTAGAGTACAATGTTAGATTATACAAACTTACCTAGTGTTGCATTTGTACACATTATTCTACTTTTTTACATACTATTTCCCCTTGTCTAAAATAAAATTCTGTCTAATAAATTCATCACAAACATTTTATGACATACATTTATGTAGTGCTCTTAGAAAGGTGCCAGACTCCTGGCTTTTATTCAATAAATGTTATCATTACCAACTAAAGGAGGAATTAGAATCCAACACAATAACCAGAAAACTGCATTGGGCAGTGCTGCCAGCAATTTGCTCTGTATGGCAAGTCACACACGGCTGGCACAGTGACTGCGGAGACCACTCCAAGTGGATGTGTCATGCTCCTCCTGAGAGCGGCACGTGGGCTTGACATTTCACATACGGCACAACACCAGCATGACCCTAGGTACATTCAAGGGACATTTCTCTCCTTTGGGGCCATTGAGAGATGTGGAGGGTTAAGCAGTGGGTTTAGGCCATTTCCGGGCCCTCACACTATGAAACATGTCACTATGAATTCTCTACTTGTCTGTGTCCCTTAAGTTCCTCAGAAATGGCTCTCTGTGTACAAATCAGTTAGCTGTGGATGTTCATAATTATACACGGCTGTTCTCAAGTTGCTCCGCTTTCTCGTCATCATAATGTTAGTGCTCATGACAGGACCCTCTGAATCATTTCGCACTGGCAATTCACAGTGATCTTTATTTTATTGTGCTTTAAACAATTTATTTAACTGAAATGGACTTACATTTGCTTCTGAAGTGACTTCCATTTATTTTGATACACCCTTTTTTTTGGAACTGTGGATTGAGCTCAGGCTCTTGTCCTTGCCAGGGAAGCACTTATTTCACTGAGCCATCTCCCTGGCCTTTGATACATCTTTTCCCAATGAGGATTTATAGGATCTTCAAGTCAATATAAATATTTTATAAGTATTTTAATAGTTGGGTACACACCTGCACAATACCTCAGCAATATCTTTCAGCAAGAGAAACACTGAAGATTAAAGACTAGACACAATTACTCGGTACAGTGAAAACCTGCTACAAATATTTCTGAGGTAAGAAGGCACCACATACCTGTTCAACTAGGAAAACCACCCTTCCAACACAGGATGATTGTATTTTTACGTAGGACCTAGAACACTTAAGCTGCCAATTAGGTATTGAATGGTAGAGCAACACCCCCAGTTTATGCCATGAATTCATAGGGAATAAGTTCCAGCAACTCAGGCTCCTTCCCACTAGTCCTCACAAAGTTCACTTCTCTGGGAGGGGAGTCTGGTGCTTCAGTTGAACCCAGGTACCCTTCTCTTTGGCTTCCTTTTTTTCTGATCATTTTCCTTGACACATTTCGAGAAGCTATCATGACTCTCTGAGTGTTTAATATGCTCAACATGCCACACTCACGGCCCTGGATTCACCATGCATGCTAAGATCTCTAGTCATCCATTCTAGAGCACTACTCAGTGTTTCTAGAACCTTCCTACAATGTTCCTTACAGTCTTCTCCCTGAGACTTTGTTCGTTCTGATCTGTGTAACACACATCTACTTCTGACCCGTTCTGACCTCAATTTTCCATCATGCTAAACATAGATAACATGCCCTGTTCAATGTTTTACTACATTGTATGCAAGCATTGGTCAACTAGCCTACCTCCCCAGCTAGACTGTGAACCTTGAGCACAAGAACTGTGTCTTTCAATTTCAAGTTCTTAAATACAAAAACAGATCTGCTGTAGCA
Organism: Ctenomys sociabilis; assembly: GCA_004027165.1. Classification (NCBI taxonomy): domain Eukaryota; kingdom Metazoa; phylum Chordata; class Mammalia; order Rodentia; family Ctenomyidae; genus Ctenomys; species Ctenomys sociabilis. Next base: position 39,665 of record PVKA01014239.1, read on the forward strand.
CTGAAGGCTACTTATTCCTAGTCCTTGTGATTCTCTTCCCCTGGGCTGGTATAAATAACATATATAGAGTTGCAGTTGCAGTTATGTATTAGTGATCCTATCATAATTGACAACAGACATAGATAACTTCAGTTTTTAAAAAAATAATTGTCTGGCTTGAAAATCCACTTATATCTGTGCTTTTATTGATTCATCAAAATGAAAATAAAAGCTCTTATTCTGACTTAAAAGTATATATACAAATTATTATATTTATCTAAATAATAAATTACATGCAAATGCAAAAAAGAAAAATGCTCAATATGCACATTAATCCTCTTGGCAAGTATTTTGCCCTTAACTTGCTTGTTTACAACAATGCGAACAGCAGGCTGGGTAACATAGTAGACTCTTCCCGTTTTGCCATGGCAACACTTGTGAGGCATTTCTTTTTGCACACTACCCATTACCTTGATGTCTACAATGTTAACATTTTTGTATATTTTCACGTATGTGGCCAAGGGAACAACCCCATGTTTTCTAAAAGGCCTGCAGAACATATACCGGGTTCCCCTCCTCTCGCCCTTTGCGTTCGTCATTTTAGCAAATTACTGGAAGATGGCGGTTCAGGCCGAAAGGTCACAATGATCTTTAAACTGAGATATCACTAAAAAGAAGTGCCGACAGCCCCCACTTTCCATTGCTGGTGCTCCCCTGCCATGCTGAGCACATGATACAGACCACACTACTGATCCAGGAAGCGGCACACAGATGCTTCCTGGCTGTGAGTCAGGCAGTCTGCTTGTGTTACAAGACACTGAGGTATCATTGCACGGGTTGTGGGATGACCCAGAAGGATGACTCGGAACAGGTATGGAATAGGGGTGAAGCAAAATTACTCTGCAAAGCTTTCTTAATTTCCCAGTTGTAAACAAAGTGCAACTAATTCTAAAGTCTGAATCTCTCAAGTTAGCTCAGGTATGCCTCCACTGCCATGGTCACGTGTTTCATTTCCATAATGGGTATTATTTGATGCCACGAAAGAGTTTATTTACTGCCATAACTATAAACAGTTCACAGAGGGTGTGTCTCCATGCATAGCAGCTTTAAGAATGGGTGGAGTAAGTGGTCCCAGGGACAAAAATTCCATAGATAATCTCACTGCCCCAATTTGTGACCTACCACTTAATTTGAACAAATTCAAGTGCTTTAAGAATCCTTAAAATTCTGATTTCTTAACATTTCTACCTTTATTTGTGTTACCTTTCTGTTCCAGCAGGTTATACCCTCTGTTTCTTCATTAAAACTCAGGAGTTTGACCAGGCCTGCTTCACTTTCCTCATCAGACAATGTTGTATTTGAGTTGGTTCTGATTGTACAGTTCTCTTGTTTCAAATTTGCTATTATTAGGTAGGAGTGGGATTAATGTGACAGGAGTGGCATTCTGTGGTTCTGTGATTAAGACTTGGTTTTTAGTGAGCTGTGTTGTCTTTTAATCCTTGAGTGAATCCAGAAAGCTGTGCAGGCCAGAGCCAGTCATTTTCTTTCTACTTGGGTAGATAGGGTCTGTAAAACCAAAACAAAATACAATTATTTTTTTAAAAAGAAGGTTCATTTATTGATCTATTGGGCATATGACCCTGGGATTATTTTCAAAATTTCAACCTTCATTTGTTGGAGCACAACGTAGTCTTTCTCCAGTTTTCACCCGAGAATTGAATGGGCATTTGGTGGACAAATGAAGAAACAGAATCGATTCTGTGTGAATGAGCTGAGGAAGATGCCCACTGCTTGCGGAACACTCACACTGTGGCAGGACTCCCTGGGCGCAATGTGTGGAAGAGCCCTAGGCTTCAAAGTGCAGGGACTCTGCTGAGGGAAGTCTTCAGACTGCTGTGAGTTTGTGAAGAAAACCTAACCAAGTTTTAGCAAGGTGGTCTTGTGTTATTAGCTAAATTCTCTTTTGGATTTAAGAAGAGCTTTGCTTTTGAGTTTTCATTTATTTAGCTTTCTTTTGTTGTGGGGAAGTGCTTAGTTATTAGATCAGCAATCACAAATCTGCAAGGCATTTGTCCCTTAGTATCAATAAAAATGTATACTGCTTCTCCTAAAACTTCCTTTGGAGGTGACTGAGCAGTCTGTAGAGGGATCTGGTATTTAGAAAGCCACTGTCAAACTCACCCTAATCTGTTTTTCTCTTTTCCCATGTTTTGTTGTTGGTCTGTCCCTGTGACTGAATTTTGCACAGAGGACACGAGCAGCAGTGGCCTGAGCCCTGGGAAGGGCTGCACTCCTCTCTGTTCTCCCTCACTTCCATTTAGCTAAAAAAAAGAAAAAAACCTCTAAAGACCCTGTACCAGTGAGCTTTCCCACTGTTGGACAAAATACATGACACTGTGTCTTCAAGGAAGAGCTGTGTATGGCTATGGCTAGCGGGTTTAGTCCGTGTGTAGTTAGCAGCATGGCATGAGCATCGAAAGGAAGAAGTGGCCAAGCAAAACTGCTAGGTTCATGGTGGCTCTGGAGAGGTCTGTCCTGCGCCTCTGAAACCCTGACTCCTTCACCTGGGCTGTACCCTCTAACACAGTCAGCTCAGAACAGCAGTGGCTTAGTGCATGGGCGTTGCAGTTCCTGATTCAGGGACACTTCCAGGGGTCTCCTTATGCAGGCATGAGGACAAATAAGTTTAATAGTCCTATACCAGCAGGGGTATAAAGCCGTAAGGAGAAAGAAAGTGGGCCACTTCCACAGCTCTATGGAACAGATCCATCTGTCATTCTCTACATGCAGAAAACTATAACACGTTCAAAAATAAACTATTTGCATAGTACAGCCCTATAATGCTGGCATCATTTGTTATAGCAGCCTACCCTAAAAAATGCAGGCAGAGAAGAAGGTAAATCTCTGAGGAGAGATAGAAGATATGGAGAGGGAACACTGTGGTCATATAAGCAGTTTGAGCGAAATGTTGACTTGTTATAAGGAACCTGATGAATTCATGCTGAGAAGCTAACACACACAATCACCCTGCTCAGAACAAAATAGCTGATGTAAGCCTGCCTCCCTGAGCATTAATACCAGAGCCCCTCTGGGCCTCTCCAGGCCTAAGCACAAGCTCTATCTTGAGCAAGAGGTTATAGCAGACTGTATCTTAGTCTACTGCTGATTCACTCCTGATGTCTTTATTCAGTACACTTTCTCACATCTTATTTGATCATATTAACCATGCCCCGCTAGAACATCCTTTCAGCATTCTACCTTTTTCTTTGAAAACTGAGTTTTACCAGGTTAGCTGCGGTCTGCCCTGAGGCTTCTTTGTGCAGTTTCCCCAAGGGCAGACCATTGGTAAATATTTTTTTAATGGAACTGAGTACAAATCACCTTGCTATTGATGCGGAGGATGATTAATAGTGGTGCACTAGGAGCCTACATTTCCTGTCCCTGAGACCTTGAGAAAAATGCCTAGCCATTTGCTCATGATCAATACCATGTAGATGCTTTACTCCAGGACTCCTTTGGCATAATGCAGAGAGAAGACATGGTGACACAATTTCTGCTTTACAAAGAAGCTCCGTCTGGGTTGAAGATATAGACTTGACTAACTAGGCCAGTGATTCTTTGATTAGAATCGACAGAGCATCCTGTTCAAAATGCAGATTGTTCAGTGATTCTCATGCAAGTGCTCTGCAGATCCGAATCAAAAATGCTGTGGCCTTCTTGAATGACAAGCAATCATTGTTACCTAGTCTAATATAGGCAGGCATTCAGCCAACACGAGTGAATGTGAATGAAATGAGGCAATTAGGCCACAGGGGGAAAATATACACTCCAGTGAATTGAACTGTATAAATGATAAGCTTTTAAGGTTTTAGATAAAAGAGGCTGGTGTGTGCCAGCACAGTCCAGGAAGGCATTGAGAGGCTAGGACCCAAGTCAGTGCATCAGGGCAGAAACCGCTAGGACTCTGAATGCAGACAACTCTGGATTGGGGTTACAGATCCATCTCTTGGTAGCTACTTAGCTTCTCACAGCTTTTGTTTTCTGATCTGTAAGAAGGAGGCCCATAAGAAGTTCTTTGCAATTCTATTTCGAGGATTAAATAAGTGTCTGCACAGTGCCTCTCTCTGTGCCTCTACTCTGTCTTTGCCAGCCTACTTTCTTCAAGAAGGAGCTATATCAGGATGGAGTTATATACTTTTAGATCTGCAAAATACTTTAGAGATCATCTATCAAATCACGCTTTAAACTTATATTATTTATTTTTCAAAGCACCCATCTAATTTTGCTTCATATATAACTGTGCTACAGTGAGGGTACTCAAGGACATGGAAAATTTGGTAGCAGAATTTAAGTCTAAACAGGATAAGGAGAGACTGTTCACAGTATGTGTGTTAGATTTTAATAATTAATTTTTTCTAAAAGGATGCATTTTTCTTCAGGAGGAAATGAGTCCCTAAGCTCCTGGAGCATCAGAGGAAATGTTCATCCAGCCTCCTTCCTCAAATCTCTGCCAAGATTTGCTTCATTTATAGCCTGCAATGGAGAGATACATTGCAAGGGGAAACAAAAGTGAGAATTGACCTCTGTTTAACTGGAGGTTTGGACAACAGTCTTCTGAGATTATGCACCAAAAGAAATTTACATGGAAACCAGCCAAACAGCAGATGATATGTGAAAGCATGTGAAAGTCTAACATCCAAAAATCTAAGAGGCATAGTCAAATTTCATGAGAATGCTGAGTGAGAGATAAAAGTGTAGTGCTCTGTCCGGATCCTGCTGCCTCTCCCAAGGGGCCTGCATAAGGGGTGGCCCCAGGCTGGTCTGAGCTGTTCTTCATGCTGGGGATGTCTAAGAATATGTTTTTCTTTCACCACGATACTCAGGATCATTAAAGTATTTTCACAGTTATCCATTGGTGGATAACTCTGACAGAAACACCACCATGTAATGAGATCTTCATCCGTGTTTCTTACTTCTTGGCCTAGTGTTACTCATCGTTTAACTCAAATTTTTTGATTTTTGAATACACTTTTTTTGTGTGTTCAACATGTGGGGGTGTATTTAGCTCCTTGGTAGTCCACACTGCCCTTTGGAAATGTGCTTATGTTTTCTCTTCCATGTAGAAAGGTCACAGGCATGTTCCTCACCTCTGATGTACCACTGGCTACATATTGAATCTCTTATTAATATTTTAGTCAAGATGGCACTTTTCTCTAGGAGGAATCAGTCTTGACTGAATGTCGTATTCCTAGATGGAAGGGCTGGGAAGGAAGTGTGGAGATGCGGACATGTTCATACTGACGTTTCATTCCATAAAATAGTATGGTTGTCAGTGGTGGCATCTTCTTTTATGTTCTTAAATCAGTTTACACTTTTTATAATATTGTTTTATAAATTTAATCCTAGTTATTTTGCGTTTATTAAGTGCTTTGAACGAGACCATTCTCTTTCTTCATATATATGTGTTTAATCATATGGATATCTGAATAGGTAATCACACTTAATTTATTTCATCAAGTAAAGTATAAATGTTCCCTGACTAAGCCAATGTGCGAGGCCGATCCTCCTGCCATTGCTAGTGCTCCACTGCGGCTGCTGTCTGTCCCCCTGGCAGTAGGAGCCTTGCTACGCCCTCGCCTGGCACCTCCACCATCAACAGAGCCATGTAGAGCCTTGGGCTTCCTTCAGCATCGTTGGAGCTTCAACGAGTTATGCCGCACCCCAGCCCTTCACTGAGGGGGATGGTATGCTAAGCCACACACAGAGGGAGCTTGTGTGACTCCACTCCACCCTCATTCTATCATGGGAAACTTGTTCACCTGCCTCAAACCACTACTGAGGCTGGTTGGACACAAGAGCTTCAAAAATGTCAAAATGAAGGAGGAAAAGCCAATTTTAGACTCCAGCCAACTCAGACCAAGCCCAGAACATGTGGTCACAGAAGAACACATAGGTTACACACCTGAAATGAGAACAACTGAAGTAAAAACAAATTCTATGAGGATATAGGGGAAATCGGATCAGAAATAATCTTTCAGGTTAAAAAAAAAGAATTGCTCAATACATCTAAGGAGGACATACATACAAAAACAGAAGGGAAAAGGAAAATGATGGAAACACTGAATAAACAATACAGGAAAGAGCTAGCATGCATAAAACAGATTTAAACTGATATCCAGTAAATTAAGAATTGCTTTTTTGTGTATAGGGTCTCACAATACATATCAGACTTGGTAGTGATCTTCTTCCTGTGTGCAGCCTCCCAAGAGCAGGGATTACAGGTAGGTGTCACCATGCCCAGTCTCTATTTCCATCTCAGAATGCTGGTACAGATATCCCTTAAATTAACAATTCCACTGAAAGCTAGCAAAATAGCTTAAACAAAACTCAGGTAGAACTTCAGACCTTGAAAACAGCATTGCACCTAGTGAACGCAAAAGGAAAGATCTGCTCAAAACAACAAGGAACCAGGAAATAACCATGCAATAGATATAAGATGATGCAAAAAACAACAAAACAAAAACAAAAGCAAAAAAGCAATGCAGGACTAATAGGTACTAAATATATAAAAGTAACAGAGAAAAGAAACAGATCACCTTTACCAGAAAGCCCAACGAAATCATGGCAGATTCTTTACACAAAACATGAAATCAAGAAGAGCTTAGAGTACACTGTTTCAGGTGCTGAAAGAAAATAACTTCCCGCACAGATTTACATACCCTGAAAAATTATCTTTCAAGTTTAATGGAGAGATAAGATACTTCCATGACAAAAACAACGGAAAAAAATTCATAACCACCAAACCGACCACACAGAGTACTTACAGATATTTCAGAAGAGACAAAGATAATGACAATTTCAAAAGCAACAGAAGACAACCACCAAGCAGAGACAGCAATTAAACAGAGAGGAAAAATAGGGATGTGGGCAAATAGCATGAATATAATACATATCAGTTATAACCACCAATGTAAATGGCCTCAGTTCACCAACCAAAAGGAGACTTGAAGAGTAGATCAAGAAACAAAATCCCCTAAAAAAAAAAAAAAAAAAGAAAGAAAGAAACCAAATCCAGCAATATGCTATGTACAATCAATGCATTTAATTCAAAAGAAAATGCAAAGGCTGAAAGTGAAAGGATGGGAAACAGTACTCCATGTGGCAGGGACCCAGAAAAAAAGCAGGGAGGGGTAGCTCTTCTGGTTTCTGACAATGTGAACTTCAAACCAAAAGTGATTGAAAGAGATGAAGAAGGTCACTACATATTTGTTAAGGGAAAAATGCAAGAAGAGAACAATCATAAAAAATATGCATTCAATATAGGAGCCCCAACTATATGGAGGAAATCTTAACAGACGAGGAAAATCAAATAAAAAATAACATAGTTATACTAGGGGAATTTAAAACCCCTAGTACAAAAGAGACAAAAAGAGGTGGATCAGGGCAGGCCAGATAGCTCAGTGGACTAAAGTACCTGTTTCCACAGGCTCAGGGACTGGGGTTTGATCTCTGGCATGCCATGCTAACCCTGCCCCTGGAACACGCTGAGATGGCAATTGAGACTGGGCATGGTGGCATGCACCTGGAATCCCAGCTCTTGGGAGGCTGGACACAGGAGGACCACTATGAGCCCTGTCAGTGTAGTGAGACCCTGTAAGATCCTGTATTAAAAAATACATTTAAAAAAAGATATAGACCAACTAAGCAAAAACTCAGCAAAGTAACAGAACTGAACCAAACTTGTGAAGAAATAGAATTAGTAAACCTTTACATAGTGTTCCACCCAACAACATCAGAATATATATTCTTCTCAGCTGCACATAGATTCAATTAATTTTATTATTTATTTATTTTTACTGTATTTAGTACAGGGTCTCACTACACAGATCAGACTCATCTTGATCCTCCTGTTTTCAGCCTCTGAAAGGATTGGAACTCATTCCTGATTTTGAATGAGGCCTTTATTGTCAGGCACTCAGGCTTTTAATCCAGCAGACATGGGGGAGTGTCAGTGAGCACCGCTGAGGTGGATTGTGTTTGCACACTCACTTTCGCGTGTGAGAACTGGGTGTGCTCTGCCTTTGCCACTGTGTGGTTGGGCCCAGGCCCTCCCTAGGGCTTCGTCACTCCCACCTCCTGGACTCTTTCTCTGTATGAAATAAATTAGACGCACAAAATTAAACATCAGATGGCTTTTTAAAATAAGAGAAACACAAAGTGTAAATAAGGAGCAAAATAAAAGATACATGATAGCAGGAGCTATATCTTTTGCTAAACGGAGGGGGATTGAGATATGAGAGAGAGGCAGGAAGGGGTGGAAAGGGTATGAAAAAAATTAAGCTGTGCTATGGTCTTTCACCACTAGGCAAAATCATTAGGTGCTGGAAACAGATGCCTAAATTTTCTCCTTTCCCTTCTGTTTTCTAAGCTCAGGGAGATACTATTCATGGCTTTTTTAAGACCATGCAGAGGATTAAATTTTTTTTCTTTTCATTTTCTAGCAAGCCACTTTTTGCACTAGTATCAGAAATTCACCCCATTGTACTAGTTGCACGGCTATTGCTTCTTTTTAAAGTTGGCTTTCTCTTACTTAAATTTTAAAAAGTCTACATTTTTCTATTTTCTGGACAATCTTTTTTCTTAGTCGCAGTAAAGATAAATTTGTGTGTGTGTAAAATTGCTCTTTTTCCTTTACATTGGGAATTTAAATCTATGTGGGACTTTAGGGGACATTTCCTCCCAAATTAGTGCACGAGTTTCTCTCTTTTAATGCTCTAAATTAGAAGTCAAAGAGACAGCCTTGCACTAGAGTTTTATTTGGGTAATTTTTCTTGTTGGCTGGTGGTCAGGTTTTCCTCTTCTGGTATCCAGTCGTGGTCTCTCCTGCCTGCTTCCCTTATTCCTGCAGTCACCTCGCACAGATCTTCCTTTACCTTGGGGCAGGGAGTTGCTTCCTGTTTCTCCTGTTTCTTCTCCTTTTCATCCACTTTATTGCCCCATTGAATACTTATCCCACGTTTAATGAATCCGGCACACCCAGACTGTGCATCTTTTACTGTATCAATGTCCTTCTTTTACACTTGGGTTTCAGGTGAACTTTTCAAAGGCTTGCTGATGAACTGATTCAGCTGTCTGCTGTGTGAGGTTCTGGGTGTGTCAGACTTTGTGTGTTGATACAACGGCACAGACATTTAGATCTGAGCTTTATTCCAAGATAACAACAACAACAAAGCAATTGTGTTTTCTGCAGTTAGATTTTTAGCATGTTAGTGCCCAACTCCCTGAGAGGCGTAAAAAAAGTCAGAATGGAAGCACAGTGCAGCGCAGCCGGGGAAGCCCATCTCCAATCCAGTCTGCTCTGTACGGGTGTCTGCTGCTCTGTGCTCTTGCCCATCACCCTGACAGTCTCACTTGGAAACCTCATTTGCGTCCGCATTTCCTTCAGGCCATGCATTCTCACCACAGGTCTACAGGAAACCCCAGAGCCATGTACTTCCTAAAGTCGCCAGGAGGGCCAGTTCAGATGTTCTCCTTAGCTCCATTTCATGGAGTTACTCCCATATGTACTGAATTTACTACCAGTCATTGTACTTGTTGAGAACTTGAGTGGTTGTGGGCAATGTCAGCTTTGTCCCAGGAGCAAAGACCTTGCCAGGAAAGTGTGCCGGGGTCTCAACTCCTTCCTTTCTCCTTGGATCGGGCTGACGTTCGCTGCGGATCTTCTTTTTGTGTGATGCTGGGGATGGAACTCTGGACCTTGCACTAGCCAGGCTGTCTCTCCAGCCCATGAAGAGTTAAAGGACATCGTGTTACATAGACATGCCTATCCATGTTCACTGCAGCATACCTCATTATATTTAAATCTTGGAAGTGACCTATAAGTCTGTCAACAGATCATGATTCATCTTGCTTGTCTGGAAAGACACCTAGGAGATAAGCAGCACATTTCAGGGCCTGTCTTGTAGGTCATAGTGTTGCAGGCAGCTGAATTAGATAGAAATATTATAGAACTGGACACAGCCAGGCCCTCACAGAGACAAGATGGAAGACAAGGTCAGTTTGCAACTTGGAAGAGACAGGCACTCCCACATAAGCCAGACCTTAAGACAAAAGAAGAAACACAGCTACATACTTCCCTAGGGATGGGTATCAGGGATTGATATTCTAAATAGGTATCAATCAACTTGAAAGAGCTCAGCTGAGTCATTAATCCAACCCCCAACGGGAAGGGACCCTGTCCCGTAATTGTGCCCACTCACTTGATTTGCTTCCCCATTTGGTGCTGTATTTAGTCAATTTTACCTGAGCAATGTAGTCTCATTAGCTGACCTCAGTTTTCCCCCACCTACATGAGTTCCCATGCTCTCTACCTCATTGCAAGGTTTTACTCTATAAAGTTCCCAGGAAGAGGCAGCTTCCCAGGGACTACCTGCTCTGGTGTCCCCCTCCTGTCTTTGTCTTGGACAAGAGCTTTCTTTCCCCCATTTTTCCCTAAAATTTGTTCTTTGGTTTTAGAGAACAGGAACTCACCTCAGGTCCCTTCAGGTCAGGAGCTTCATTTTTCCCCTGTGTCATCTGGAGGTCGTGCACCGAGATCATTTTTCTCCCCTATCAATAGGGTCCTGACCCTGGAGGCTCTTTTGGATCCTGGTCCTCTCCTCTGCATGTTCTCTGCTTCTAGAGTTGTTCTCTTTAGGGATCTTGTGCCATGGCATTTCTGCCTTAGAGACACTCAAGCATGAAATGAGATCTCTAAAATTGCAAGCCCAATTAAACTCCTCTTCTTTTGAATTAAAAAAAAAAATTAAAAAACCTATTTATTTATTTATTTATTTGGTTCAAGGTCTCACAATGGGGCATGGACTCATAGGGATCATCTGTCTCAGTCTCCCCAGAACTGGGATTATAGGCATGTGGCATTATGTCTGGTTTTGGTGCCCTGCAGGCATGCTTGGGCTTCCTGGATTTCCTGGGACAAGGCAGCATGCAGGACCAGGGATCGAACCCGTGTCCTTGTGCTTACCAGAGAGGTGCTTAGATCATGGAGCTATCTTCCTAGCACCCTTTGATTTGTTAGTTCAGTTATTTGACCCCAGCCAGACGAAAGATGACTCATACACTGGCTTATACAGACTCTTCACTAATTAGAATGATTCTTCAGGATCTCTATTTCCTTGCCCTGCTTTGTCTGTTCCTATGGTGTGCAGAGACACTGTATCTCCAACTTTGTTAGAACACTTTACCTGTGTCATTTCATGGCTGTCATTGCTCCAACATCTGCCCCTCTGCTTTTAGAGGAATTCCAGGGCTATGATGAGGATATTATTGCTGTGCAAAGTAGTTCAACAAATCTCTATGTCTGTCTCTGTTTCTACTTCCATCTCTTTATCATCTGTGTACCTCTATCTACATATTTTGGAACTTTTTCAGCACAAAGGAAAAGGCAATCCAACTCACATAACAAAAGTTCTTGAGGGTTCATGCAACTACATAGGTAAGCATATGTTGGCTTAGATTTGACTTGGGGGCTGGAGGGAGTGGGGGATCAAATGATGCCCCAGGGACACCCAGTGGGTTGGGGCTGCGTTCCTCCCTAGCCCAGGGAGCTGACTTTTGGCCGCATTTGCTTTCCACCACCTCAGTGGATATCAATGGATTAGAATTGTCAAGCATGAAATTCTGGAATTGGACCCTTTGGTTTCTGAGGATGCTGATGTGACCACTCCTGAGCTAATGACTAAGGTTAGAACATGCGTGATGGGCCTATGTTATGTATCTATTCCTGGATTGTGATCGTGTTAGTTTAAAGGAAAACTCTTTGACTTTAATAAAAAGTACAAGAAGCATTTAGTGGAAGCAGACTAAGAAAGAATACTCTGGACAAAGAGGAAAAGAAAGATTAACACACTTACATTTAGTGAATGTTGGATGACTGACTTTTTCTATCAATTAATGGTTCTCTACAGAATTTATGTAAATTAAGAATTTCTTTCATAATTACTGCTAAGTGTTCCTGTGGAACTCTTTTTCTCTCAGGTACTAATGTAGAATGTTACCTATGACTGAGGGAGAGCTATAAAGGATCGATTTGCCTCCTCTTGTTGGAATTACACAGTTCTTTTTCTGTCTCTTAAAGTGCATCTGAACATGGCAAGACCAAAGTATGCAATAATTGCTAGCCCAGATCCAGTGCCAGGAGTGTTGAGATACTGCTGGTGAATCTCGAAGGCATGGTGCTCTAGTTTCTTGTAAGGCACAGACTTCGCACAGCAGTGGGGGTCTCCACATCCAGCCCCCGGAATTGCTCTCAGAATGGAGTTGGAGATATTTGTTGGAAAATCGATCATTATCCTAGTTTAAATAACTACATTAAAATATTTACTTAGTTTGATATTTTAATTGGTGCTATATTGTCAGCAGCACTAATAAGGCCTGCTTAGCAGCTAAAGAAAACAGTCTTGGTGGTATATTAACATTTTATTTTCTTAGTTAATGCTCATATTCCCTAAGGGAATGTAACTATGCTTATGCTGCAAAAGTAGGATTGATGTCAATTAACAGGGCTACTTTATTTGTTCATCTTTTAATGTCTGATTACTTCTTTTTTTAATATCAAATGTGACCCAAGGCCAATTTTAACGTTGATCATGTGAGTGACACAGTCACATAGAAGATGATAAGAATGCCTCATTTTCTCTATCAAATTTAAAATACTGTACCTCGACCAAGGCACTCTCAGTGTATTTCTGCTTGGTGTGCATGTGCGTAATATCATAAGCTTGATTCTGTCTGCCTGAATCTGAGAGAGCATCTCCAGAAGTCAGTGAAGCAGGGAATTCATTCCAGGAGAGTGATTTCTAATAAAGACGAACTCATACAAGCAATCATATTTTGACAATATAAAATTTCCAGTATTTGTCTAAACTGCTATCTTGCTAACCACACTAAGAGAGAGAAATGTTTAAAAGTTTTTGTGAGTCCAATTTTTTGCAAAGCAGACAGGTCCACATCAAAATATTTACATTAAGATCATCACTAAAGGAGTTTATATTTAAAAATAGTATCAGATGTTTTTAAATGGTAATTATTTCAATTCACTATTTGTATTGTAATATCCAAACTCCTCATCACTGATTTTTAGCTGCCCTTATTGAAACATTTCTTGCTCTGATTGCCCCATGACCTCCTGGGTTGGGTCCCAGGATGTGGCCTAGGCTTGCAAACATGCCTTGGGCAGCCTTGGTCACGTCCGAGGATACTATGCACTTAGTCATCATCCTCGCTGCTTCCTGCCAAACCTTGTG
>PVKA01014240.1:0-52958 GCA_004027165.1 Ctenomys sociabilis
GAACTGTTTTTTTCATCTCAATTGAGTTAATTTCTCCTCTAATCTTTATGATTTCTTCCCGTCTTTGCGCTCTGAGCTTTGTTTGCTCTTCTTTTTCTAGTTGTCGGAGGTGCAACATTAAGGTGCTAATTTGTTCCCTTTCCATTTTCCTAATGTGTGAGTTTATAGCTATTATTTTCCCTCTAAGAACTGCTTTCATTGCACCCCATAAATTCTGGTAAGTTGTACTTGAATTTTCATTGAATTGTAGATATTGTTTAATTTCTTGTTGAATTTCTTCTGCAACCCATTGATTGCTGAGTAAGGTGTTGTTTAGTTTCCATGAATTTAGTGGGTTTTTCTGGTTTCTTTTGTCATTTATTTCCAGTTTTCTTGCATTGTGGTCAGATAGTATGTATGGGATAATTTCTATTTTCTTGCATATACTTAGGTATAACCTCTGGACTAGTATGTGGTCTATTTTGGAAAATGACCCGTGTGCAGCTGAAAAAAATGTGTATACAGCTGTAGTTGGGTAGAACACTCTGTATATGTCCACCAGGTCCATTTGTTCCAAGGTTTTGTTCAGTTCTGCTACTTTCTTGCTAATTTTTTGTCTGGGTGGCCTATCATTTTGAGATAAGGGTGTGTTAAGGTCTCCTGTTAAGATTGTGTTCTTAGACATAAGTTTTTCATGTCCCTTAAGATTTGTCTTACATAGTTGGGTGCTCCTGTGTTTGGTGCATAGATATTTATGAGTGTTACTTCTTGCTCTTGAGTTTTTCCCCTGACCAATATATAGTGGCCTTCTTTGTGTCATTTGATCATCTTGGTTTGAAGTTGAGACTGTCTGAGAACAGAATTGCTACTCCTGCTTTTTTCTGAGGCACTGGGGTATGCAGTATTGTTTTCCATTATTTGACTTTGAGCCTATAAATGTCCTTTTGAGTTAAGCGTGTTTCTTGCATACAGCATATTGTTGGATTTTGTTTCCTATTCTATTGTACCACTCTATTTCTCTTTTTTGGTGAACTAAATCCATTTACATTTATGGTTATAATTGAAATGTGCTGACTTATGTTTGTCCTGATATTTACCTGATGTTGTTTGTTCCCTTGTAACCTGTGTTTAATTGTCTGTCCTGTATAGTTGGTTCCTTCCATTCTCATTCATGGAGTTCTGTTCATTGTGGTCTCTCTCTAGAACATCTTTCAGCAGCCTGTGAAGGGATGGCTTTGTCATCATGAAATTCTTTAGTTGTTCTTTGTAGTGGAAGTATTTCACTTCTCCATCAAACTTGAAAGAGAGTGTTGCAGGGTATAATAGTGTGGGCTGGAATTTGTTTTTGTGTAGGAGTTGAAGAACTCTGCTCCATGCTCTCCTTGCCTTCATTGTTTGTGTAGAGAAGTCGGCTGTAATTCTGATGGGTTTTCCTTTGAATGTGAGCTCCTTCTTCTCTCTAGCAGCTTTCAGTATATTTTTTTTTTTTTTTTTTTTTTTGTTGGATTTCTCGGATCTTAACTATTATATGTCTCAGTGTGTTTCTACTTGGGTTGAGGTTATTTGGTGTTCTGTATGCTTCGGTGACCTGAATGTTGGATTGTTTCCTCATATTTGGGAAGTTTTCTGTGATTATTTCTCCCCAAATTCTTTCTATGTCATTTGTATTGACTTCTTCATTCTTGTTGATACCAATTAATCTCACATTGTTCATCCTGGCATCATCCTGCAGGAAATGGATTATTTTTTCCTGCATTCTCGTTGTTTTTAATAAATCCTTTCTCACCTTTGACTAGATGCTCTGGCATCTTCAAGATCTGAAACTCTGTCTTTGCTTTCACTCAGACAGTTTTGTAGACTCGTGATTGGTATTTTTAGTTCTTCTATATCTCTTTGACTGTCTTTCATGTGTTCTATTTCTTTTCTCTGTTGCTCATTCAAGGAATCCAGTATGTTTCTGATCTCCTCAATTTTTTTTTTTATCTATGTCTTCTTTAGAGGTAGTTATTAATTCTTTTTCAGCAGTGTTTCTTCCAAGTTGGGTTTCCTCTGTATATTTCTGGACTTGTTTCAGTATTTCAGATCCTATGACTTCAAAAAGTTCTTTTTTAATATCAGAACTTATTTCTGCTTTGAGTTCCTCATGTTCTTTCTGCTGTTGTTTCTTTGATTCAGATGCTTTTAATTCATGTGTATCAGCTGCAATAGTGCTCTCTGCACTTGGTCTGGGTGAGCATAGTTTTTCCACCCAATGTTTCTGGAATTCATTCTTTATTTCAGATATTATGTATTCAGATACTTCTTTTTTAATTTGGGGAATTACTTCTCGTTTTATTTCCTCTATAGCTTTCTGCTGTTGTTCCTTTGCTGCTGTATCTGTTAATTCATTCATTGCAGCTGAGCTAGTGTCCTTTGCCCTTCCTGCTGGACTCAAGTTCTGGGATTGCATTTTCCCCCTTCTCTTTGTCATTTTGTATATTACTGGCCTTTGACCTTTGGTGTAGAGCTTTGGTGCACCTATAACCTTAGCTTTTTATGGGATTTGGGTGCCAGTCTATTAAGTTTGAGATTATCCAGGTATGCCTGTTCTGGATCTAGCTGTTCAGTTCCTTTTTTGCTGCAGCTCCTTTCATTCCCCTCTGTTGGTTCCCTGTTCAGGCAAGCATGAACTGAACTGGGATGTAGAGCAAGTAATGAAACTTCCCCGTCTTAGCTGGCTTTGGGGAGAGGAGCCAGAAACTTACCGGGGTCAGCCCTCCTGTGTCAAGCAGGTCGTTCCCCAGGTGGGCAGGCCTGGGCTTTGGTGGGTCTTCTGGGCTCACAAAAGGATAGTGGATGATCTTTTTCACCATGTAGGCTGTATTGCATTGGCCAGCCTGTGCTGGGTCCAGGTCTACAGGCCAGAACCCAAGAAAGGTCCCTCCGGTGCAGCGGGCCTGGAGTCGTTACTCACAGGCCAGGCTGTGCTGGGTTTTGGGCCTTGGCATGGGACCAGGGATTGCTGAGAAGTGTCCCTCTGGCATGGCAGGCTTGGAGTTCTCACTCCAGGCAGACCTGCACTGGGTCTGGGGCTTGGGGTGGGACTGGTAATCACCTGGAAATGTTTCTCTGGCACAGTGTGCCTGGAGCTCTCATGGGACCACGGGGGGTGGGAGGGCAGGGAATCCCTGGGAAATGTCTCTCAGGCCCAGCGGGCTTGGATTTCTACACTCACTCAACTTTGATGCCCAGCGAATCGGGGAAATTCCCACTCGTTCAGCAGGCTTTAGGGCAGAGGATCCGAGGAGGTGCTGGTTAGTGAGTCCTGAGGTTTCAGGCCAGTCACTGGCTTGGAGGGGTTGGTGGCAGGGATCCAGGTAGCGTGCACGGGAAGAAGCCAATGGCTCTCCCTCAGACTCACCACACTCTCACTGATCTGGGAAGCCTGGTGAGTCGTGCAAATTCCCACTCACTGGGAGCGCTTGGGGTGGGATCCAGGAGGCTGCTGGAGTCAGTCACTGTCTCAGGCCGGTCTCTAGATGGGTGTCGTGGGCAGGATCGAGGAGGATGGCGGAGTCGATGCGCTGTCTAGGGCCAGTCTCTGGGGCTGGGAGGGTGTGCACGGGATCGAGGAGGATGGCGGAGTCGGCCGTGCTGTCTCGGGCCGGTCTCCGAGAGTTCTATACTTTAGTTTACAGTGGGTTGGGCTAGGATTGAGCAAAGCAAAATTTTACAGAAGTAGGGATTTTGCTGATATTATGTTCTTCAAGTTAGAGGATGTTGGGTACAAGGCAGAAGTTAACTAGGTCAGGCAGAAGTTAATAGGAACATTATGTGGTGACATATATTGTGCTTACAAGACAAGAATAAAACATTTTATGCACCTGAGGCAGGAGACAGAAGCTGTAAAAACTGGGATCTGGAGGTTTTAGGCTTTTGAATTCCTCTTTAGCTCCTAGCATAGATTCCTTGGCTTCTCCCTTGAATCCTGCTTCTGGCTGTACAAGGACTAAAGAGGGTTGGTTCTGAAATGTGAATCAAAATAAGCCTTTCCTCCTTTGAACTGTGTCAGACATTTCATCCCAGCCATGAGAAAGTAACCAAGATCTTGTAATTGCCAGGACTGCACCTAACTGCAGTTAAGAATCCTTTCTATTGGTTTATAGGGAGTGTTTGGAGAACCATGGAGATGCTGTCTGAAGAAACCATAGGGTGTTGAAGGATAAATGATGGGAAAGTCTGGTTAGAACTCAGAAGACCAGAATGATGCTAGAAATACAGATACTAAAAACCAGACTCAGAATGTTTTAGTTGAAAATAAGAATGCCATTGACAATTGGACTTGAGAATATATGTTATACTTTTCCAGAACATTTGTCTATTTTAATCATATTCTAAGACTTCATGGGATAGTGAGATTAAAGGCAATGGACTAATTAATCTAGTAGAGAAAATATCACATCAACCTAATAGGCTGTGGCATAGATTCTACTTGCTGCTTTTACCTAGGTTTATGCTAAAAAGTAAGAGGAAAAAGCCCATATAAAAAGTTTTAAGAAAGAAAGGGGCTTTAAAGTTGGAGCAGAGGAAAGCTTGGTTGCTAAAGGATTGCCATTAAGAAGAAGGCAAGTACTTTGCATCAGCACAATAGGAAATATGCCTTTAGGACAAGGAAAGAACAAGCCCCCTTCTTTGTCCTGCAAAGGTTAAAGACTTTGCTTAGAGAAGAGAGCCCTAGGGTAATCTGCTAGAGAAGGGACACGTGGGGGAATTGGTTCTCTGGGATTTAGTTCATAGTGCTGAACTATCCAGGTACTCAGTGACCTCTGCAGCCATGTTTTGAGGGGTCTGGATACTCCTCAAGCGGCTAATAGACTTTGGTGTCATCTAAGTGGTGTTGCTTTTATAGTCATACAGAACATAATAGTTGTGGAGCCCATCCAGATATCAGAAGAAGATCTGCCAGGTCAGCAGGGCACCCTTGAAAGGGCAGTGTGTGGAGCTGTAAGAATCAAGTCAAAGTCTGGGTTCTCCTAGAGCTTGGAGAATCCAGGAAAGTGGAGTGTCTCAGGAAAGGGCCAGGGAGCAAGCAAAGGCAGCCCAGCCCAAGAGAATGCATGAGGGCTAGAATCACTGGCAATGCCACAGAGGTAGGACCAACCGCATGGTCTATAGAGGTCATAATTAACCTCTGGTGTTGAACACGGATGAGAAGTAAGATTTAGCAGCCCAAAACAGATTAAGGATTGAGCAGGATTGCACTACTAAATTTCAGTCTTGCATCTAAATTTCAGTGTTGCATCGGTCTGACTGGTTTCTGTCCTTGAATTCCTCCTTTGTGAAATGAGAACGCTTACTCATGCTACTGTAGGGATGCTGAAAGAGCTTGTATTTTGTTTTGATTTTTATGGGTGCTCCCAGCTACAAGTCTGCCTTGATTATCAGAGGCTCATTTTTGACTTAAACCTTTCAGCAATGCTGAAACTGTTAAAAGTTGTGTAGCTCTTAGAGACAAGCTCAATGTTTTGCGTAACAAATATACAAGAGGTTTTTGAGGGGCAGTGTTATGGTTTAGATCTAAAATGGTCCTCAAAGCCTTGTATATTTAAGATATGATTATATTACAGGGGGCACTATAGGTAGCTTTCTGAACGAGATGGGATCTTGTCAAAAAAAGCAGGTCACTGGGGAATGACCAGGAAGGGTAGACAGTATCTCCCTTCCCAGCTTCTCCCTTCACTCTTCGCTTCCTGACTGTCATGACATGAGCAGCTTACCTCTGCTTGGGCCCTTTCCCTGTGTTGCTGACCCTGCAAGTCCCGAAACTTCTGAAATGTGAGCCAAAATAAACTTCTCCTCCCTTAAGCTGTGGGCGTTTGGTATTTTGTCTCAGCAACAAGAAAGTGACTGAAATAATATGTAAGTGTAAAAACTCTGCTTTGGCATGAAGTTCCAGTCACTCTGGCTCCATTCTTCATCCCAGATCAGTGATGGTGGGAACAGTAAGTGCAAAAATAATTTCCAAATCTGGAGAAGCTGGATTAAGTGTTCCAGGACTACTCCGATATCATTGTAACTTCGTGCAAGATGGTAATCACTTCTGAAAAAGAAGTCTTTAAAACTTGCAGCCAAAGCTTTGAACTCAAATTCTGTGCTCATTATTTTAAATAATAAACTACTGGTTTTTTCCTTTGGAAGATTAAGATAATTATTTTTGTTTATTCCATGGACCAATGAGATTAATATATTTAGTATAAATTTTATATTAAAAATATAAAAATTAGATGATATCATAAGGGCTAGATGATACTGTTTAAACTTTCTATTTTGGTCTGTTTTGGGCTGAAATAATAGATCCTTACTGGAGATAGGGTAACATTTAAAACAAAGGAAATTTATTTTTCATAGTTCACAAGGTCAGGGAGTCTAAGATCAAGGTACAGTTAGATTTTGTGTCTGCTCAGGGCTAGGTCTGTACTTCCAAGATGAATACTGCATTCCTGGGAGAGGAACACGTCCATAACCCAGTTTACAAGGCAGCAATCCTTCCAGCAGGGCTGAAGACCCTGGCGCCAGGCCACCTCTCATTGAGCCCCAACTTTCAGTCCTGTTACTTTGGGGCTTAAATTTCAGCATGAATTTTAGAGAAGGCAAAAACATTCAAACCATTATATCTTCAAGCTACATACAGACCCTGAAATATTTAATTATTTCCTCTGGAGCCATGGGACTTTCTGGGTGACTTGCACATTGTGTACCAGAAGTTGTGAGCTTCTGCTTCCCCCAAATTCATCAGTTCAGGCCTTGTCTCTCCACACCTCTTGGGTCATTGAATCCAAATGTGAACTCAATGATCAACTTTCCCAAACAGGCCTCCCCATGGGCACTTTTTATGTGTAGATGACTTACTGCAGGCTGCTTGGGATAATGAAGGCAAGCACACTGACGCATTATAAATGACTCAAAGCAGTGTCATGTTGGCCTGTTTCTGAGAGTTCTGTGGCCATGTCCATGCTCCTGGGTCCTTGTCTCTTCTCCTCTAATCTTCCCAGTGACCTTTTCTTGTATCATTAAGTTTCTACATTCTAATGTAGACCCATTTATCTATGTCCTTTATTTTCTTGGATCTCATTTTTCCTCTAGGAAATTTCTCAAAAATAGTTTCTAACAAATACGATCCTTCCAAAGCCTTATAGGCAGAGCTTAGGCAGAACAACAAAAATCAGCTCCTGCCTCCACCGCAGGTGTGACAGTCATGTTCAGCTCAGAGTCACTGTATGACCCACCCTCATATCTTGATGTCATTTCACCACCAGTGCTGTGCAAATCCCAGGGAGTTAGACTGGGAAGTGGCATAACCCAAACTTTATCAGGTTTTCCAGGTTCAGACCTGCAAATCACATTCTAAAGTTTTAGAGTTAAAAATCTAGTGTGCATGGAAAGAAAACACCTGTGGAAGCTTTCTGTATTTTGAATAAAGAATGGCATTTTGAGGACTGTAAGCAGAAGACCAATAATTGTATTTCATCTGAAATATACAACTTTACCCCAAATAAAGAAAAACGCACCATCCGAAGAGTCTTTTGCTATAAGCCCTATGCATGTAGGAGGGACTTGGTGGCATGCTGCTGCTTGCAGGCCCCCTGCTAAGAAGCTCCAGAGATAAGGAGCGGCTGCTGTTCTTAAGCAGTGCCCTATTTGTCCTTCCTCCTGAGGTGTGCACAGTATTCATCTGAATGCATTGAGATATTGAGAAGTTTGGAAAACTTGAAACAAATAACCAGAAGATGGAAGGGGTCTGACTTTCCCAAGAGTCAACAGAATGACTCTAGCTCTTCTTCCACCTCTTTTCTCCCTCTGGGATTCATATCAGACCCAGAGTAATTTTGTCTAAGATGCTCCCCCTGTTGCCCAGCTGCCTCTGTGCTACTGTGGGAGGCTGCGCACTCCTCCATCCCTCTGTTTACAAAATACAGCCTTGCTCTTGCTTTCCACCCTGTGGCAGATAGTGAGTTCCTCAAAGGCAGTAAAAACATGTCTTCTCCAGCATGTTCTACAGCCTCTGGTACATGGAAAGTGTTTGATAAATGTTTGCTCTAAGAATCAGTGAACGAGCTCTTGCCAAACAAGAGCACTGAGTTGCTGGGTTAGTTATTTTAATATCATGCAAAACCCGGAGCAGGTTTCACCTCCTGGTCCTAAATCCTTTGTGATTGGTTAATTAATTAACAAGGTATGGCCTAAGATAGCTACAACTGGAAGACCAGGTAGTAAAGAAGCAATGGTGACTGCATGCTTGGAGAGGTTTATTAATCAACTGGATAACAGTAGTGCTATGTCACATTATTAAAGCCATTCATTAGAGCTTAGGGTTTTACTTATAAAGTGCTTTGCTTAATTTAAAAATTTCCCAGCAAGGATAAAAGACAGAACATTTTATAGCTGCTCATTACTCATTACCAGCTAGTCTACCATGGAGCAGGAGTAAAATTCAGAACTTGAGGACTTCAGACTCTGCTCTGATGTATTTTCTGTGTAATAATTCAATTTCTAGAGAGAGGAGCTAACTATATAGGTACAGACATGTCTCTTATCACCTGGAAGTAAGGCTCAATTTAAGTAGCCTTGGTGTCCTCCTGTCTCTGGGGTCCTCTGCACCTCATCTATGTCCCACCAGAACTAAGTCTTAGCTCATGGGTCAGTGCTAGCACTAGGGATAGAAGTGGACAGTGGGATGATGCTGAGATATTTACCTAACCTCAGTGTTCTTGCCTAGTCGATGACATAGATTGAAACTGCATGATATAAAGGTCATACTATACTGCCTGGAAAGTCACTCCACATATATTTATTGAATACCTTCTTTCTGCAGGTGTTGTTCTAGGTGCAGAGGGTGCTAAGTGAAGAGGAGAGTCATGGGCCCCATCCTGACAATCTAGAGGGCAAGACTGACATTGAACGTGTGCATAACTATAGATGTGCAGATGGCTCTGAAGGAGAAAAACAGTGCAAGACAAGGCTATATCTTTGATATAATTCAGCTACATAAATACCTGTAAATATAATATCATGTATGCACCTTGTACAATACCAAAACGTTATGAAAACAGTTTGCAATGTATTATTTCATTGACTCTGTATGGTTATGGCATTTTGAAACTGTCTGATTGACATTTGTATTTCAATAAAATAAAACTAAATAAAAAAAATAAATTAATTAAAAAAAAAAAAAAAAAAAAAAAAAAAAAAATTAAATAAAAAAAAAAAAAAAAAAAAAAAAGAGTGGCGGTGGAGGCTGAGAGTGGAGTCATGATGGACTGCCCAGCAGCCTGAAGTCTGCATGAACAGTATACCTGGAGACATAGGTCCAACACCTGGCCTGTCAGCGTAGCAGTTTTGGTTAAGAAGAAGAAAATGATATGGGAACTGCAAAAGGGTAGAGAGGATTGGGTGAGTCAAGAAAGAAGGAAGAGCTCCGTGCAACAGGGAATGACATACAGAAAAACTGAGCATTGACAGAGAAAAGCAGGAAGACTGTGATGACCAGCACCGAAAGGTGAGGGTCAGAGAGATGGGTGCTATGCCTGGAGGTGCAGGAGCCATGTCAAGTCAGACCCCTTGTGCCTTGCAAGGAGTATAGCTATGATTATAATTGGAAAGTGCAAACAGTGGAGGACTTCGTGGCCTTGTCTATGTTGTTTTGGCTACCACTGCTGGCTGGATTTGGCTTGAGTGGCATGACCAGGGGGTTAGGAGGCCACCACCAGTCAATATGCAGAGAGCCTAGTGTTCAGGACAGTAAGCCTTGGTTTTCTTTTCCTTCTTTCTCTTACAGCTGTGAAATTCTTCACACTTCCCAAAGCACTTTCACTTCACCATTGCATTTGTCCTGCACAAGACCTTACATGCCTGGAGGCCTGAAGTGTGCATTACCACCTACTTCGCACCTGCAGTAAGGACAGAGGCTTTGGAGGGAAGAAGGGCTTTCCTAAGGTTGGACAGGCAGTTACTCCTGGGGTTAGTCTCCTCAGTTCTACCAAAGCCTTCAGTGTCCTAATTATATAATTACTTTTGAAACAATGAGAAATAAATTTAAAGTTCCAAGAGTCCTGACGTGCTAGCAGAAAAAGAAAGAAAAACATCAACAGAAAGCCCGTATTTCCTTAGGAACAGCTTCTTCATCCAAACCAGATGAATTAAGAGCACTCTAACTCATCAACGTCACAAAGGCCCTCTTTCTTTGCATCTTTATTCACCACACTGTGGCCTACTGAAATGAATCCAGTGTGCTCCAACTCGTAGAAGGTATATTTTTGCTCATTAAGCACCAAGGCATTAAGATATAAATGAATCAACATTATTTATACTGAATGAGGCAGGCATCCCTTTCAAAGACTTTCATTTCCTCTGGGAACATGTGCTACCTGAGCTGTTGCCACCAAAATATGTATTTTCTTTCCCTTTTAAGGAAATGCCACCTTGCTGCCAAACCTCAAGCACAACATCCAGATGGAAGGAACAGGGAGAACACTCAGATCCAGAAGCCACGTTGTTCTCTTCCACTAGGGACTCCATCCCAGACTGCCTGTGGGCAGTGTTTAATGTTCTGCAAATCTCCTATTGAAAACGCATTTTCATCACAGTGGCATTATCCTGTTTTTCCCTTGAATCCTCCTTGTGTAGGAGCCAACAGCTGAAACCTTGCATGACCAGTTCCCAGCCCTTCTGTCCAGTTTCCTGGGAAAGGAAGAGGCAGGCATGAGGGAGGATCACGCTTATCTCCCTTGGTCCCTGTACAGGGAAACACTAGATAAGTGGTGATAACTTCAGATTTTGGCTTTGAGCATCATAATATGCAACTGGTTTCTCTCTCTCTCTCTCTCTCTCTCTCTCTCTCTCTCTCTCTCTCTCTCTCAGCAGAAGTTTGACTGATTTCATTTGCTTGGATTTGTTGTTTTACTCAAGTCTCTATGGAAATTACTAACCCAAAGCATTACGAGCATAGTCCCTGTGAAAGCATCAAGTGGCAACATGGGCCAATCTAGTCCAGTGGGTATTGGAGAATGGTCAACACGAAGGGGGGACATGCTGGAGCGAAGAAGGGGAAGGAACTGAAACCCAAAGTTACCACATCCCCAAGACGCATTCTGAACTTGGGCTCAGGAACGGCCCACATGAGGACATGAGGCTGCCAGACACACTCCCGTGCTTGGCCTTGCTGTCACCACTGTGGAATCTCACCCTTTCCCCCTGGCTTCTGCCCAGAGGTGGAAGGAATCTGGTGCGGCTGGATCTCTAGTCATGGAGAACACAGATTCTTAGTGGGACAACCTGACTGTGGCTTTCAGCAGCAGAAGGGGACCCAGAGCATACTCTGCTCTTTCCTCTCCTGGCAGCCGCTACGTTTGCTCCCTGAGCCTTGCTGTCCTCACATTTGTTCTACTCTTAGGTCATTTCCTGAGCCTTTGAGTGACTTTTCCAGTTCCTAAATGACAAGCTTCCTGGACACCCCTCCTCTATCAATCTCTTCCTTTTCCCAATATTTTCCTTCTATGCATTGTACCTGTTGATAACTTCATCCAAAGGCTGGACTAGGTCCAGCTGAGAACTGGAGAGAGCTTCTGCTTGACTCTCACTGGGAATCCCTTACTCTGTCCTGATGGTAAGTGACTGCAGCTGGTGTCCCTTTCTCTTCCACTACCCTTGCACTACAGCTGAGCTATGATCTAGACTATACGTATTTATTTCTGGACCAAAGGTGTCTCAGTTACTCTTCTCTCATTGCTGGGACAAATACCTGACACCTCCAGTAGCTCACAGTTACTTGGCTGGCTCTAGGGCACAGTGGCACATGGCAGAGAGCAACCTTTCATGGCCCTGGCAAAGAGCAGAGAGGGAAATGGAGGAGTAGCAGAGGAGTAGCAGCAACAATGGCACCAGAGAGCAAGTTTCTTCCCTCCTCACATTGCCTTTAGGCTATCTGCTCCAGGCTGGGTGTAGCACTCACACCATAATCCTAGCAGTACTCAGATCCATAATCCCAGCCTTGGATCATGAATTAGTCACAAATTCCATAAGCCACCCCATGCCCTATGACTGTATGAGGCTTTGGGGGAACATAAACCATAACAAAGTGTAAGAAAGTACATCACCTCAGAAAGACTGTTAATTAATGAGTGATTAATTTTAACCTAGGCTGATAGTTACTCGGTACTCATTGGAGGAGGCAGCAGCTTTAGGATGTTGGGGAAGGCATGTTGTCCACCTCTCTGGGCTCCCCCATTGCCTCCTTTCCACAGTGGTGGGGGCCACAGAGAGGTCTAGTTGTCTTCGTTCAGCATAGTCCACCATGTCCAATGAGCAATCTGACTGCTCCCTGGCTGGAGAGAAGATGTGTTTCTTAAGGGCTGCTCTCAAAATTGAGAAGCACAGCTGGTCTCCTAGGTGACTGCCACACTACATTGTGGTAATCTATTTCCTCTGCCTGTCTTTTTTGGTAAAGAGGTCTGGTAAAAAGAATCCAGAGGTGTTTCAGAGCAAAATCAAGCCAAGGGTTTTAATACACATGCAGTGACATTTATAGCAATGTCAGCATCTCCAATCTGAGCTGGCACAGATTTCTGGGTCACAAGACAATGCTTTTGGCTCACGCTGTGCTTAAAAACAAAATTGAAATACACCAGGAATCCAAAATGTCCCTCAGCAGAAATGAAGCATCACTGGGGCAAGTGAGGAAGGTAGACACTAGCACTCATCTTGGAGACGTACAGGTTACTATATTAAAGACCATTCAGGCCATGAAATAAAGACGAGCCTTTTCTTTCTACAAGCACTCCCTAAACTTATTTGAAGTGCTATATTTTCTTTTTGTGAATGCTTGTTATTTGCTAGAAATTTCACATTATCTCTTTGCATGTATATTGTTGGAGAGGATGGGCATGATTCCCTGAACTGATTCCAGTTCTCTCTTCTCAGCGTGGGGACATATTGGGCATCTTACAATGAAATGACTCAATCATAAGGCCTCCCAGCATTACTGAAAACTCACTGTGGATCAAAGAAAAGTATGGTGGTCTCTTTCCTCAGGGAGCCTGTGGTCTACAGATACTATTATGAAGGATGGCCCAGATCTACCTTCAGTGTACATTTGGTTGAAAGCTGGAGATAGCTAGTGTCAGTTCCTGAGGTAACATGCAAAGCACAGTTTCTGTGATGGTCAGTGGATGTGGGCTGGGCTTGGGCAGGTATCAGGTCTAAGGTACTCCAAGTTGATTCTAGGTGGAGTGGGATGGGCAGGTGGGACATGGACCGGAGGCCTAGAGAGCTTGGTGATGGTGCAGAAAGTCAAGAGCAGAGGCTCTGAAATCTGGAAGAAGCAGACATAGGAGCATTAGAAGCTATGTGGGTGACTGGGGCCTGTTCCCTGAGGCATGCCACCCTCATCAAGGGGGCTGGCTATGAACTCAAACTTACTATGAACTACTTGGAAGCTACATCCTACTTCTGGGCCATGTCTTCCTCATCCAATAGCTCTGGATGGTTTCCCATTAAGAACGTGAAGTTATCTGGCCTGTGCGTTAGTTTAGTAGAGTTTTCATGACTGACTTCACCAAACCTGGTGGCTTAGAGCAACAGAAATTTATTTCTTCATGTATAGAAATCAGAATATCCACAGGACCACATTGCCTTTGAGATTCTAAGCAGATTCCTTCCTATCCTTTCTTAGCTTCTTGTGGTTGCTTGGTCTCTTTATAATCCATTGCCTGTAGCTGTATCACTCTGCTCTCTGCTTCCCTTTTCAAAAAGCCTGCTTACCTATTGTTTTTAAACCTCCCTGACTTTATGAGGACACAAGCTCAATGGATTTGGAGCCCACTCTAATCCTGTGTGGCCTTATGATGTGACCATTTGCAAAAAGCTATTTTCAAATAAAGTCACACTTAGAGGTACTGGAGGTTAAGAGTCCAACATATCTTTTGGTGAATGGGGTTCAATCTGTGATAATCTCCTATAGTCAGAAAGAATCAACTTGCCCTAAGCCATATTGAATCACCTCCTAGATTGTCATCAGACAAAAAGGATTTGTCAGGATTGGCCATATCTGCAGACATAATCCAAGTTGAAAACATGTCATTTGCCTCTGTATTAAGTCTCTTTGCTGCTGGTCTCACATTGTCTTATCTTCCTCTAGTGTGTTCTGAGAAGGAAGATAGAAAAAATATACAAATCTTATCATGTTACTCTTCAAAATTTTTTGTTGTTTCCACCTTGCATCATGCATAAATCCTATACTTCAGTATAGGGCTGGCCAGCTCTTCACTGCAGACCCTGTTCCCATCTATTGTGGATTTAGTGTAGCTTAGAGCAAAGAAAAGATACATCAGAGGGCAGGGTCAGGTGAGAAAGGGCCACAGTTGCCCAGTAAGGACAGGCTGCGTAGAGACAACAGTTACCTGCAAAGGACAAATGCTCTGGGGATTATGAATCTGTAAAAGCTGACCCAGCATGGTACAAGAGGTTTATTCACTCAAAGAAGATGGAGTTCCACTCAGAGCATCTCAAAAAAGGCCAGCTGACATGTAAGGAGTAGTCTTGGACACAGGCTTGGCAGTAGGGCTTCAATAGCATTTTTCTGCAAGCACTCACTCCTGAAGAGGTTGGAACAATGACAACAACCTTGCCAGGAGTGAGTGCTTACAAGCAAAAGCACCTCTCCCTTTCTCCTCACTGCCTAACAAGTGAGTATCTGCAAAACCATAGAGGGAGGGAGGAAGGGAGATGAGAGTGCAGATCCTAACCCATACATGCCCTAACCCACCTAAGATTGTAGGAGCTTCAAATGCAGTGACCTCTGGCTGGATAAGAGCAGAATGATGAAGCATATGAGAGCTTACAGCCTTGCAACACAGGCCATCGAGTCTTAAATGGCCTAATAACTGAAAGTTTCAGTGTATAGTTGCAGTTACTGAAAAACCTAAATTGTCTTGTGTTTATGCCTAGTGAGTTGAGACTTCAATAATCTTGCGATGAGGAGACCAACATGAAAAGCTGTTAAGTAGCTATCCTGTTCAGTGTGAGGAACATTACATTGTGCACAGTTCTCAGCATATTAGTAACTGCTTGGAAGATCTAAGCTGTTATTACTGCTTACAGAGAGACAAATGTGTACAAAAATACTGGTGCGGGACAGCAGACCAGCTCCTGAGGGGAACATTGCATCTTTCTGGCAGCTGTCACTGTGTGTTGCAATGACTGCTTTCCACATCTGCTTGCCTGCTTGACCTGGAAAGCAGTGCCAGGCATGGAAAGGAGTGATCAATGCATAAATGAAAGATTTACAAATGAATGGAGTTAATAAGTTGAACAATTTTTTTTCAAGACAAAGATTTGAGAGGAGGCTTTGTGGGTAGTATTAACTGCAACTTTGGAGATGCTAAACGAAGATGGTGACACACTGAGAATTTGGAATATCTTCCTTCACTTGCAGGTTACAGTAAACTTGGGTTTGTGGGAAGATGGATGAGAGTGACCTGGAGCCTTTACCTCAGGTGTGGGCAATATTAACCCTGGAAGAGGGTTAACATTGTTGGGTTCCAGTGAAACTCAGGCAGCTTGGATTAGATAAGGACCAGTGACAGCAGGATAGTGCAGCTCTCCTCTTGTTTCTGTGCTTCTCCATATATGTGTGTCAAATGGCTGTGCATGCAATTCAGTCTTTAAAAGATCAGTGTCACATGGAAGAGGTGTTCTGTGTGTCCCAGTCCTACAACAATAAAAAAAAGACTGGGAGGAACCCAGCTTAGTAAGGAAAAAATTCTGACTAAAACACAAGCTCTGTTTTCTGAAGTTCAATAAAACTTTGTGCCAACTTAGAGAAACTCTCTCCCAATCCCTAAACAGCACAGCTTCCCAAAAAATTGTTCTTAGAAGAAAAACATGATCCTGACCTCTGAAACTCAATTTTCCAGGCTTTGCAGGCATGAAGAGGAAGAACATGGACAATTGCTCTAGCCCCAGTTCCATTTGGAAGCAGGACTTCCAATTTGGGCACTTGGTAGCTGCTCAGTACACTTGTGCTGATTGGAATGGAGTTGGATGTATAGTTTTGAGGGAAAAAGTCATTGACTTCTATAGGACAGACCTCATGGTGTGGTCTTCAATGGCCAAGTGCTGGATTTGGATAAGCATATAAAGGTAAGAGTAGGCAGTTCACAAGAGGTGCAGTCCACAAGCCTCCAGGTCAGCTTGATTTTAGATATGCACACACTGTACTTTCTTGAGATGGAGGTCATATGTCCATTGGCTTCCTTTAGCTGTCTAAGCTTAGAGGGCTGGAAACTCACTGGTGATTCACTGGTGCAAATGTGCACAGGAAGTGTGAAGAAACTAGAGATTGATCTCCAAAGGAGAAGACAGAAAGGACATGCCTGCTCAGTAGACAGGAGCTCTTAAAGATAAGCACGCTTCCTCTATGTTTCCCTTTTTATGCTATCCAGGCTACAGTCTTATTATTTGGTGGCATCCACAACAGGGATGGCTCTTCTCCCTCTCAGTTAGCTGGACTGTGTGTCAGTCATCCACAGACATGCCCAGAACTGTGCTCCACGACTCTGCTAAGTGTTTGTCATTTCACTCCAGTTGACATATCATTGGCAATAATTAAATCCTTGTCAACTTGACCACTAGATTCATCTCAAAACACTTTTGATCTCCAAATATAATAAGTTCATAATTATACCCAACTTGTTACCACTATCTCAGAATAGAAGACAAAGAGTTTTATTGGATGATGCTTACTCTTCTGTGTAGTTCCAGGCCTGTTCATCTGGCTGTTCTGGAACTTTTTTTTTTTTTTTTTTTTTTGGCAGAACTGGGGATCGAACTCAGGCCCTTGCGCTTGCCAGGCAAGCACTTATTCCACTGAGCCATCTCCCTGGCCCTAATGCTTACTCTTCTGATAGTCCATAACTTAGGCATTATAGGGAGATCTAATAATACTTAAGTACATACTAATATCTTCATTATGTTACAAAGTAAGGAAACAAATATATGTGCTTCATATATGTGTATATGCACAAGCATTAAAGAATAGGACAGAAATACTCATACCAATCACAATGCTCATTTTTGTGATTGGTACCAGTTGTAGGTGATATTTATAGCTATGTTCTTTTCCTACTCATTCTGCATTTCCTTGGCTTACAGCAAACACTGCAGGAGGTCTTGGGTCTTTACCTGGTGGATGGATTCATCTCTTCATTCCTGCAGGTTCTGCACCATTTGTCAGGCTGCCTGGACTGGACTGTTGCAGTCTTCTTTTCTTTTTAAAAACAGAGTATGGTGACACAAGGAGATACCTTAAGCAGGGATGGTGAGTCTCTGAGAGTTCTTAGTGATAACAAGTAGCCTGCCATGCTTCATGTCCCAGAGGCTCACCCCTACTGCCCTAAGGCACCTCCTGCAACCCAGCTTCTTCCATATTTCTACTGTGGAGTAGTAGCCCAATTTGCCCTGGGGAGTCTGCATCAATCACTCCTATCAACACTGTAACTCCCTTTTTAGCTCGCTGATTTTTTTATATTAATTTTACTGAGAAAGAAATAACATTGAGACAGTTTCAAAACAGGTTAGTAGGAGAGTTACAATAATTAGTACATTGCATATTGTTGTCTTCATAATAGCCATTCATAGTACAAGACACAGATATGATATGTTGTCTAAACACTATTAGTACAAATCTTTCTTCTCATTGAGCAAAGAGAAAGTTAGCTCATTGAATCAGAAGCATAAGGATCCCACAGTGGCCAGTGGGAAGTCTGGTTGTCAGTTCAGGGGACAGAATTATTGCTGTTCTCCCAGTATAAGCATTATTCCATCTGAAGTTAAGACTTCAGTAGAGCACAGGTCATGAGAACAGGAAACAAATTTTGCTAGTGGTTACTGAGGGTAAGTGGTGCTACTCTAGCTATACTATTTTGCAAAAACACAGGCTACACAGGATATACTACTCAGAGAGTTCAGAAGCAGTTTTTAATGTGGACTAATTTAATACAGAAAGCTACCATGCAAGCATTTCAGTCAATTTAAAGATAAAATGAGAGTTTTGAGAGAAAAAAAAATATGCATTTTCAATGTCCTTATTGACTTGTGAGCCTGATTCTCTGCTCCTTGGCCCCAGGCTTCCTTCCTGTGGTGTGCAGGGTTTGGGGTAGGGATGGGGGCTAAACCTGAACACCAGTGCCCCCTGTGTGGAGTTTTGACACACGCAGATCTCTGCCCAGAGGTAGAGAGCCTCTGGAGAGGAAGGTCAAGGGCTGTCCTCAGGGAGTTTAGCCTCCAAGGTTTAGGGAATGGGAGAAGGTAGAAGCTTGGAACTACTGCCTCAGGCCAAACCGTTTCTCCACCAGAAGGAGTGTGGGCTGTGCTACTGACTTCTCACACTGCAGTGTGCCAGTGCTCCCAGGTATTTCTCTTCCAGAATCCTTGCGGTTATGTGTTCTTAGCATATGAACTCATTGTAAGTTTTGAATGTCTAGAGAGATTACAGTTCCTGACAACAGACAAGGGCCTCACCTGTCCCTGGTTTTTCTTGTTTTTTGCACCAAGACCTGGGTGTATGGTTTGGGTTGTTCATTCACAAACACAAAAAGACCCAGCACAGACTCTGCAATGGCTTCTTTGGCAGCGCAATATGATATTTGGGGCATGTGATGATTTTTGGTGTTTAGTCACCTGGTTCATCATAGGTCCCTTGAAGGCCAATTATGACAAGTTTTGAACAAAAGATTAATATTAATCTGAAGAATCAGGTTGAAAAATACTTATTTTGTCATCTTTCTTGTGTAGCAGCCTTTCTGGGCATAGGCTGAGTGATGGTGCTCAACGAGTGTGTTTACTCATTTTGACAGCTAATAAGACAAACATGTTAGCATGCTTTTAACTGAAATTCTCCCATGAATTTCAGTGATGCATGCTTTGGAAAGGGCTGAGTGGCACATTCAGGAGAGTGGATGGAAAACTCTATTTCTGGCTGCTGTGCTCAGGTGTTTGCATCCAAGGGTCAGGTCACCATGTCTGGGCCCATTGGCAAGCTCAGGAGGTAGCAGCATGGAGCTGGATGATCGCCAGCAGGGAGCAGAGAACTGTCAGTTGCCCTGTGCTCTACATGTGAGACTTGCTTTGTCTTTGGCAATGATGGATGTGTCAAGAGCTGTAGCATAGGCAGGGGGCCTGGTTAGATTATGTGGAGAACTCCAGAGTCTGCCTGGACCCCAGGTATTTCAGAGCGAGCCTGCTGATGCCAGCGGTCATCAGTATCGCAAATGCTTCCCAAGTGGGGGTGGCCCCTTGTGATTCTTCGGACAGATCACTGGACATTGACTTGCATGAGCCTGTTCCATTTCTGTGGGGGTCACACTAACCACAGAGGGTGTTTGTGGTTAATTTTCTTCCCCTGCCGGCAGTCCTTGTTGTTGAGTATCTAGGCAGATGAGTGGTTCCAAGTTCAAGCTTCCTGGACCTCAGTTTAGAGAACATAGTTTCATGAGCAGGTCCTGCTAGTGCTGAGGGAGGTCACCCCTCCCTACCATCTCTTGTCCTCTGCTCATCCCATACATGCATCTTTTCTCCCCAGTTAGTGTGAAAACTGCTCAGGAGGGGCTATGTTTCCCCTTTGGAAACTGCCACAGTATCCAGGTGGGTACTCAGTACATTTTTCTTGGTTAGACAAATGACTGAAAAGATTTCTTATTTTGCCTACAGAGAAGGTAAACTAGGAAACAAGGCAATTTTTCATTCCCTCAATGAAATTTCCTTAAAAGTTTTCCCCCAATATGATTACACAGCTTAAAATATAGGTTGATTAGTTAGATGCTTAGTTAAGTGTTTCATCTATTAAGTTAGGAATACACATGTGTTTGAAATCATATAATGCATAAAGTATTTTATTTGGGGGTATATTCAACTAGTGAATGCCAAATAGCAGGCTATTCTTGAGATTTAACAATGGCTAAGTAATAAAATGTCTCTGTGTGACAGGTTGGAAATTTTTATTTGGTGGGGCTAGAGGCAAGCATAGCTTTAAAACAGATGACTGAGATGCTAAACTGAATTAAGGCTGCCTTTCCACAATTTATGTAAATTAGGAACATATTCTCTGCACAGGTAAATGCATGCTGTGCTAGAGCCCTTTCAAACCATGCTTTGGTGCTGTCACTGTTTTCTTTCCTAATGGGGAAGAAAACATGTGGCAGTGATATACACAGCCACCCAGGGTTGGGGGATTTTGGGAGCAGGGAGTTGGTGCTAAGCGTCTGGAGGCCTCCATGTGTTTGTGGGTCATTGCCTCCTACTTCAGGCCCTTAGCCTATGTTTGGAAGAGGTCTGGAAATTGTGAAGCCACACTCAACCAGATGATGGGGAAGGTACAGAGTGCATGGGTGGATGCAGGCCCTGCATTACATTCTCTTGTACAGTAGGAATTCCCAATTCTTTGTGCATCGATCCTTATGCCATAGATGGCATATCCATTAGGCAGCTTGTTGGAAGAAGGCTAGATATAGGTGTGTAGACAAAAGACACTATGCAGACATAATAAACAGATCCCCAAGAAAATCAACTCCCAGTCTTAACATTCTGTATCTACATTCCTACCTTTCCTATAGATACCTTTGTTGGTTCATTTGCTCACTGCAAACATAGCAAGTCCACTGCAAAGAGAAGTCTTGCACAAGGTGAATTGTTTTGTGAATCTGATTAGGGCAATGTTAGAAAATTGTTGGAATCATGTACTAAGCTGTCTTCAAATGTCGGCATGGTCAATGATTAATGGAGAGAAACAGCAATGAAGAGGTCATGGAAGGTGGTTTAAGAGTTAAATATTAAAAGGTAAGAAAAGCTTTTGGAAAAATCAAGATTATGTAAATATCTATGCAGGGCTTTTTTGGCAGGTAGAGGTCCTCATGATTATGCTGTAATTCAAATGTGAATGCTATGATGCCGTGCTCTGGTGTCACTCATGTAACTCTGATGGCCAGACCCCTGTGCTGCTGATCTCACCTCTGCGCATCCAGGCCATGGTTCCTGTGGGCTTCCACACCAAGGGCTCCAACCCTTGATTTCTGTTCTGGGATTCTTTCATGCTGTAGACCCCAACCCTGTTTCTCAAACAGACAGATGTGCTTGGAGTATTAATGACTGCACAAGCAGTCCATGAGCAATGCTGTGTAACAAGCTGATGGAGAAATAGGCCCCCTGCTCAGTCCTGGGCGAGCAACACTGAGTGGCATTCCACGCCATTCTCAGAGGGTCACAAGTAAGGCTGTGTCCCAGCTGTCACCAGAAGTGACCTTGATATTGCACCCAGCACCATGTTGCTTCTTCCTCTCTTTGCTTTGGTTCCCTCAGCTGTGCTCTAGGGGAGTTCCACTGAGTCAACCAACAACATACCTGTCCTTGGCTCAGTCTTTGCTTTGGAGGGAACTCAAGTCATTATCGTATAGTTCCTCTGAAATATCACATCCAACTCTCTTTTCAGTCTGGGTCCCAAGAAATAGTTCAAAAGTTGATAACTGATATTTTCATATATTTTAACATAATTTTTCAAGATATACCCTGGATTAGTCAGTTTTCTCATCACTTGGCCTTGATAATCAACACCCACAACTTCAAGGAGAAGTTTAATCTGACCCATGGCTTCAGGGAACTTGGTCCACTAAGGCAGAACATCATGGCGGAAGGGTACAACCAGTACAGATGCTCAGGTTAGGGTAGCAAGGAAGGAGAACAGGGAAACAGCACCAGACGGGAAGGGGCGAGGGATCAAATCCAGTACCCAAGTCATGTCATGGTGTTTTTAATCTGGTCAAGTTGGCACAGTAGGATTAATAGTCAGATATCCCTAATAAATATTTTCTTATTATTTATTATAGTGCTTGCTTGTTTCAAGTGGATTTAGGTAACACTTCTTCACCAAATTTTCAAGAATTCTACAATGATTTTTCACTTATATGGCTTTTTCTGCTCATTCATCAAGTAGTCTTCAAAAATATACATTCCATCACATCGCAGTGCTACACTTATACAACAAATCCAAAATTATGGTATTACAAAACTATTTCCTTTAAAAATATTACAAATACAAATGAATGTCGTGCTAGAGCCCTTTCAAGTCATGCTTTGGCACGGTCACTGTTTTGGACAAGTTTTTAGTTCTTATGCTTCAGTTTCCTTGTCTGTCTTGGGGGAATAAGAATGCAGGAATCTAACAGGGCTATTGTGAGAATTAAATACATTAATGTTTATAGAGTGTGCAAAACAGTGCCTCATCCCACCAGTGGCTTATGAAGGTTTGCACTGCTGTTGAAGGTGGTGATAATAACTCTTATCCTATCAATGACCACTGTCTACCGATTGGCTTCACCACAGCGAATAGGTTAGTGCCTAAGATTTCTGAGTGCTACCCCTTAATTTTGCTCATTTCCTTCACTCCTCTGTCAGGCTATCCTTCCTTTCTTCCTGTAGCCCTGCTCCTGAAGAGTCTTTTTTGCCTTGAATTTTTCTCCTTTTCAAACCTTCACTCATTATTTAGTCTAAGTGCTTTTTCCAAGGCAAAGCGTGGAATAGATGAAAACAGCTTAATTTCTTCTAGTATTGTA
Organism: Ctenomys sociabilis; assembly: GCA_004027165.1. Lineage (NCBI taxonomy): Eukaryota > Metazoa > Chordata > Mammalia > Rodentia > Ctenomyidae > Ctenomys > Ctenomys sociabilis. The sequence continues at coordinate 22,614 of PVKA01014240.1, forward strand.
TGAGAGTATCTATGTCTCAAATCATCATTTACATTGTCTGTAATTATTACAGCAATGGTTTTGAAAAGTGGTATTATTTTCTATTTTTTCTTTGCAAATGTGGAACTTTGAAAATGCAAATGTCATCATTTTTCACTTGCTTTGTACAATGCTTGTTGGTGTCATTTTCATATGAGGATGTAGGAATGGCGATTCATGTTGTGAGTTCAATTTTGGAACTGGGCAACATTTGCCCTTGCCAGTCTTGGCTCTGTGCCTGGGGCCATACAGAAATCCCCTTTTAAGGTTGCTTCTGATTGTACAAAGCCATGTGCCCATCTGTTTTAATTTGGCCCAGTTCATGAGGACTGGAAAGAAGGACCCCTTGAAGCACACAATAGTCATTTCTCCATAGTGGCCTGCTCCCCATCCCTGATAGCTTTCCACATCCAGATCCTTCCGGATGGCCATTTTTAGCAGAGATGACCATGTCCATTTGAAGCCTGCTGCTTTTGGAGGCTAAATATAATTTCCCTGGGAAAGGGGCCAGCTCTGTCATTTTATTTCCATTTGGCCTCTGTCTTGAGACTGATTGTGAGAGAAAATGTGGAGCCAGCATGAGGAAGCAGCATGGCATCGCTGAGTGCCAGCTGCCAATTGCCACCACACAGACCTGTCAGTGGACAGAGGAGTCAGAGCCAGGGTCCCCACACTTCAGGGCTCAGAGGGTACAGGCCACTTAGTCACAGGGTGAAGCCAGCCAAGCCCTTCTGCTCTGACATCACAGGAGTAGTTGAGTGGGTGCCTCACCAAACCTTATTGACAGATTCTGTGTAATTCAGTTTCTTGTTCTAGCAGCTTCCCCTGCTTAGGAGAACATATGAAGTTTTCCATGAACTAAGGGAATCCTTTCATGTTATGATATTCTGGCCTTTTCTAATGACAAAACTTCATTCTCTTGGCCATAGTGAGTAACTCCAGGTTTCCAAGTGCATTGTGTACTGTGTTATACCTCTATACTTTTACTTCTGTACCTGGGTTGCAACTAGAAAGCTATTCTGCTTTCAAAGTCCAAAGTCAATATTTCTTGACCTACCTAATTAGAACTCATTAGTCACTCCTTGGTTTGTACACATTTCCCAGTTCTTACCTTTGCTGTATATCACTGACTTTTCCATGCTTTTGTGTCCTGTATAGGAGTGTGAAACCTTGGGGGTAAAGAACATATTCATTCATTCATTCATTCATTCATTCATTCATTCATTCATTCATTCATTCATTCATTCATTCATTCATTTGCCCACCCAATAAATACTTGCTGAGCCTTCCCATGTGCTGCTTGGTGCTCTGGCTTATCTTTGTATACTTGAGTGAGCATAGCACCGAGCAGATGATAAAGAGTGGATATAATTAGGATAAGGTTATCAAGAACTGCTACATAGCCCATTTCTGGCACTGGTGAATCTCCCTGTGGTATGGGGTATGGGATCATCTTAGGCTTTCACTCTCACTGGCAGGTGGGGGTTTCTTCCTGTGCTCTCACTGTGTGGGCCAGCTGTGCTAGCACTTCTCTCCACTCCAGTGCAAAGCCCCTTACCATGTCCTGGATGCTCAGTTTCACTTCATGTCCAGATCTTCCATATGAAATCAAGAGAACAATCTGAATTCTTAACTTCTTGCACAGCTGACCTGCTTCTCCAGTGTAACATAGGTGTCCTGTTGCACCAAGAATGGGCACTGCATGGCATACTAGGGCCAGGATCTTGTGAGCTGGGTGAGGACAGTATGAAACCATCGGATACTATGTCATAGGAAATGGGCCTTGGCAGTAACTTCCAGGAGCAGAGAAAAGGGAATACAAGGGTGGAACAGAGCAATCAGTGAGGACTCTGCCACTCACTGAACAGGAGCAAGAGCCATCTTGGTTATATCTATTGTTCACATTGTTGTTCTTGGCAGTCCAGACTCCAGACATATTGGCCCTGCCTTCTGTCAAGTCACTCTCAGTTTTCTGTTACCCTGGTATCTTTCCTCACACTTTAAAAACAAACAAACAAACACCTCATTAAAGTACATGTGGTTTATGAATGCATCACACATTGACCATTAAGCATAGAACAGAATTCTAAAATGATTCATTTCAGTTAGTTGTTCTACAGGACTTTATGGATCATTTTCCATCATTTACTGTATTTGGGCTTGATATATATTTTTTTGCTACTTCTTTAAAAAATAGATTGTCCACTCCTATATATGATTATATGCTTCGCTTTTAAACATCTGATGCATTTTGTAACATTAAAATATGCTACTTATTTTTTATACTTCATTTTTCAAAATTGAAATATGATAAGAAATAGTTCTAATTGCATAATCTGTCCTAGAATTTCTTTCCTGAAACTCTAGCATCTACTTGCAAGTTACCATCCAAGCATTTTCTTTATAAAACTTGGTGTCTCATTCTGGATCACCTGAGGGATGGTGGAAAGATCTCTTTTCCTCTCCCCTGGACCATGGCATATAGTGTTCTGGGATAAATTCTCAAGTGTTCAGGCAGACAGTGCAAGGGGGCTGCTCAAAGTGGACATGCATCTATCACCACTTTCTGGACCGTGTGTTTTCTCATCCAACTTGCATGAACTGTGATCAGTTCTTTAATGTGTACTGTAATCCAATCAGGGATTCCTACCTGGAGATTGTGTCTCAGCGACGCCTTCCATGGTGGAGGTGACATCTCTAAAGGAAAAAGTCATGTCACAGTCAGGTTTGGAAGTCCCTGAGCCATTTGCTTTCAGCTTTGAGGTCCCAAATCCCAAGAATGTGAGGACACTGTACATCTAAGGAAATATAAGGCTGACTGTCATCATGATATCAAATTGTATTCAACCAGTTTACCTGTTAAATAGATGGCCCATGTGTAGTGAGATTCCATACTGATGGCACTGCATTCTGCTCCATACCTTTAAAAAGTGAAAGTCTAAAGCATAGACTTTATTTTACTAGACACACACACACACACACACACACACACACACACACACTGTTGCATTTCATTTCTTAGACTGAAATCTTATGTAAGGTGGTGGAATGTAATGCGCAAGGCCAAAGGCTCTTGAAGTTAGAAAAACCCAATTTTAAATCTGAACTCTGCACATTTTAGCTGCGTGACCTTGGACATATTGCTTACCCTCTTCCAAACTCAGATTATTCATCCATAAAAAAGAGATAATGATGCTGACCTGAAAGTCTCCAGTAGGCAATATATTTAAGTGTTTAGCATGGAGTCTGGAGGGTAGGAATAGATAAATCATTGAGAGATTTAAACAAGAACCAGAAAGAGGAGGGGGTGGTGATAAGAAAACTGACCAGAAGTTTGAAAGTTCTGCAATACTGAACAGGTTTCATAGCCCACATTTAGGGACAAGATTTTTTGTCTTGCTTCATGCCTCCTCATGCTGCTCTCTGAAGTCAGTTGCTGGGTGACCTCTGCATGGCAAGAGCCAGGTCTACGTGAGGTTCTAGGGAAATGTACTGTTGCAGGCCAAGACCTTGGGCTCAGAGGGCTTACTTAACTGGTACACATGCTGAGCAAGCGGTGGGACTCCCGAGCTGTATAGTTTCACCACCCACCCATTTTGCTCTGGTCTTCATGGCTTCTCTTCACCCTCAACCCTCTTCATTTATAAATTTCTTGACTAGGCAGAAAAGCAGACCTGCAAAAGCAGGAGCAGAGTTGAACATGGACCACACTCAGTTCTAAGCTTACCTCAAAGGTCTTTTCAGGGATTTGGTTTCTGTTGGGGTAACACTGAGGAAGTTTGATCAAATTACCAGCAACTGAAATAGCTATTTATATTTAGTTTTGTTTTCTTAGTCACATGGGAAATCATCACTCCCAGACAGGAGCTGATGGCCACACACAATGAGAGACACCCAGTAATGGAGCAATAATTACTGAGGTCATAGATCCCACTTTGGGCCAAATCTGACTTGGGGGTCTTGTCACTGCTGGGAGCATTGGCATTTAAACTCCATTTGAGCAGAGCTATTCTGGATAAAGTTCAAGTCTGCCTGCATTAAAATGATGTCAGCTATGTGAAGGAATTTGAAGACCCGAAATATAAATAGTTACTACATTAGAAAGGCATATTCAGGAAACCTGGTTTCTGATTCAGCAAAGCTGCAATCAGGGCCAGTGACAGAAAGTTCTCCTGGAGAATCATGGGCTAGATGTGGCTTGGGAGGCTGAAGGATAGGTTTGAATTGCCCCAGAGGCCACAGACCAGTGTCTTCTAGAGGAAAGGGAGGGCAAAAAAGCTAAAACAAGCAAAATGGCAAGAAAAACTTGAAGTTTATCGTAAGTTGGCCTTGGAATAGCATCTGAAAGGAAGGATGAACATGTTTGTGGTGGGAGGATGGTAACAGGAGTGTGGGGATAATCAGCAAAGCTGGAGAGAACAGTCTTGTCTGGCAAAGGCCAGCAAGGATGTGTAGGTCACAGCTGTCTTTCCACACTTTGACCAAAGCAACCAGACTTTAGGGCATGAACCTATAAGTCTGAATAAAAAAGTTTGTTTCCCTAAGGCAATGTGTTCAGTGGTGTGCGGCACACAGGTAGAGCCACTGTGATGAACGTTGTAGCTTGGATCTCTCCTAGAAGCAGGTGCTAAGATAAGAATGCTGGTGCAAATAATGCAAGGGGGGATTACCAGAAACAACAATAGGGGTAGAGGTAGAGAGTGAAGCTGATGGGTAGACAGCCAAGTGAAGGCACTGGGTAGACAGGTTATCACTGTGAGGAAGGCAGCTTAATCCCTCTCTGAGCAGTGGGGGTCATCCTGTCCTCAGGAAGCATATCCCCCACCTCCTTCTGATGTTCCCGAGCTATGCTGAGGCCAATGGGAGGTGGTGAAGCTATGAGGTGGGGTCCTGCTGGAATAAATAGGTCATTGGTGGCACCCCTTTCAGGTGTATGTTCTCCTGATATCTCTCTGCCTCTTCCTCCTTCCCTCTCTCCCTCCCTCCCTCCCTTGGGCTTTCCCTCTCTTCTTCCTCGCCACCATGAGGTAAGTACTTATGCTTCCCACAGTGTTCCACCATGATGTTTCTGGCTCATCAGAGGCTTAAAGTGATAGAGCCAACTGACCATGGACTAAAACCATGAACCAAATAAACAACTTTCCTCTTTTAAGTTGTTCTCCTCGGGGGTTTGTTACAGTGATAGAAAGCTGGCTAACAGTATATTTGAGCACCATATGCCAACATTTGTAAAGGGGCCTTCCCTTTCCAAACAGAGCCCAGGCCTGGTGTGTGTGAGACCTGCTGCCTGGTCACTGGATCACTTTCCAGAAAGAGCCCAGGGCTGGCTATGTGTGTGGGACCATCCACACACTTGTGTGAACCTTCTGCATCAGACAGGCCTGGTGTGGAGCCCTGAGGCGGAACTCCCTGCAGAGAGGCTAGGGGCCAGACCCGCCCAACTACTCCGGGAGCTGAACATCTTGCCAGAGGAAGACAGAAGGTTCACTTCCAAGGGCAGTAGGAGGAAAAAGCAGAGCACAGCATCCAGACCTAATCCAGGCCCACCTGGATGAGTTTAAACATGATAGATCTGGATCCCATAAAATGAGACACTTTGCTAGACCCAGATCTGTGAGAGTATCCTCTCTCTCTCTTGATCAGGAGAGGGGGAAACAGGTAACTGGAATTAACTGAAAACTCCAGGTACATCAAGGGAAGGTGATCAGACAGAACTTAGGGGAACTAACTTAAATACAAATTCCCAATTTAATGTCTCCTTAGCAACACAGACATAATGTTTGCTCTTATGGTTTCAATACAAATCCAATAGTTACAAAAGTTTGTCAAATGCTAAATATCACTACCCATTATTAGTGTTGTTAGTTGTAGTTGTGTAAATACAAAACTGTAACTGCCTTAACCACAGAATCTTCTCTTGGGTAAGAATATTGGTAGGTGCTAAGGTAACAACTGCACCAAAGGTAGGAGGACAATGCCATATAAAATGACAATAAGAAGGAGCAAAATATATTCTGAGGCCCCGAGCCCACCAAGAACAAATGCAGGAGACATTTAGAATAGTAGAAGTTGGAATTCACACACCTGAAATCTCTGAAATAATAGCATCTGAAGTAAAGAAACAACTGCAGAAAAGTACAGGGGAAGATAAATCAGAAATAATCTCTTAAGTAAAAAAAAAGAAGTGATAAACTATAATGAAAGAATTACTAAGTGCTTCTAAAGAAGACACTTGATAAAAAGTAGAGGAGAATACAAAAATGATGGAATTCTTGAATGAGCAATATAGGAAAGAAATAGGATGCATGAAACAGATTCACAGAAATATACAGGAAATAAAAACCTCAGCCACAAGCTGGCAAAAGCATATGAATGAAAGTGAAGACAGAGTTTCAGATCTTGAAGACACCATTGAAGCTAGTGAAAAGGTAAGAAAAGATCTGTTAAAAACAACTAGGATGCTGGAAAAAATAATTCAACATCTGCAAGACAATGCAAAGATGAACAACATAAGATTAATAAGCATCAATGAGAAAGGAGGAGTCATTACAAATTATATAAAAAGAATATGGGCAGAAGTAATAGCAGAAAACTTTCCAAATATGGGGAAACAATTTGACATTCAGTAACTGAAGCATGTAGAACTCCAAATAGCATTCAACCCTAGTAAAGCCACACCCAGACATATAATAATCAAGATCCCAAAAATTCAGCATGAGAACAATATACTAAAAGCAGCAAGAGAAGAGAAACACATCATATTTAAAAGAAAACCCATCAGAATAATGGCAGATTTCTCTTCACAAACCATGAAGTCAAGAACATGGAGCAAAGTACTTCAAGTCTTGCAAGAAAACAAATTCCAGCCTAGACTGATATATCCTGAAATACTCTCTTTCAAAGTCAATGGAGAAATGAAATACTTCCATGACAAAGAACAACTGCAAAATTTCATGACAACAAAGCCAACCGTTTTTCTTTCTTTTAAAAATAATTTTATTGAGAAACAAATAGCAATGAGACAGTTTCAAAACTGATTAGAAGGACAGTTCAATAATTAACACATTGCATATTTTTGTCTTCATAGTGGTTATTCATATACAAGATGCAGACATGATATCCTGTCCAAGTATTATTAGTACAAATCTTTCTTCTCATTGAATTAAGAGAATGTAGCTGTATATCTTTCCTATTTTGAATATGCACATACAAAATGGTCCTTCATTTGTATCCCCTTTTTCATTTAATTTTGTCAGAGAAGTATATTTCATTGTCATTTAAATATTGTAGGTGTGTGAATTCAGCAAAATATTTCAATGTAGTCCAGTAGTCCATAATAGTAGTGGGTTATCCATAGGACTGCCGATGTCAGAAGTTGTTGACTTGAGCCTTTTACAGCTCAGCATATTAGTATGGCTTTACTTTTTATACCTCATTTTTATACTTTTCTGCTGGATGGTTAAGACCAAGATAAAGCAAGACCTACATAACAAGAAATGTAACTTTGTATCTGAAAAGGTCAGTCAAAGCTTCTAAGGATTTACCCTGAAACCCTGTACAGCAGTTTATAGATCCTTCGTCAGTGTTATCCATGTGGATGAGTCATGGTTATTGCTTGACCAATTTGAACAAAGCCAACCTTACGTAGCCTAGTAAAAGATATTGTAGAGAGGGGCCAAAATGACCACAACTCCACAAATGAGAATGGAAACAACCCACCAAACAGGGCAAAAAATTAAACACAGGGAAAAAATAGGTATCCAACAGCAGGATAAAGACATGTCGAATGTAAGTCAATAAATCTCAGTTATAATCATCAGTGTAAATGGACTCAATTCATCAATTGAAAGAAATAGACTGTAAAGGGGCCGTCTCCTGTGTGCCCTTTTGGTCCTTGTGGACCTGATTGGTGCAGAGGTCAGAGGGACTCTGCAGCCAGAGATGTTTGGGGCAGCACTGGACTGAAATGGCAGATGCTGGAGTGCAGTCAGGGCAAGGACAGCATCTGCCTCAGGCAGCTCTTCGGGGGCTCCTGGGAAGTGCAGATACCAACGCTATTGTGTTGTGCACACACTCCCACTGGCTGAGCAAGAGGCAGGCTGGGAAGACAGCAGCACTTTAGGAAAGGGAACCAGCTGAGTTAGGAGTTGGAGATGTCAAAGACGAGACAGAAGAAGCAAGCAGAGGCTAGCATTTTCTTACTGTTCCTTGTGAAAAAAGGAAAATCGTGTGTCCTCTGCCAGGTTCAACCCATCCTATATCCTATGTTCTCATGCTGAGGGGCACATGGGCACCCACGAACACAGCCACTTCTTCAAAGTGGAGCTGATCATGGGAGAAAATTTTTGCTATGCCAAAAAAAAAAAAAAAAAAAAAATGCAGCTGCTTTTGTTGGCACAGGAAGTTTCACAGATTAGGGAAAAGGGGAATCTTTCAGCCCTCCTTTAATGCGGTCTAGGAGTCAGGCTGTTTTTCAAAAGAATCTTTGGGCCAGAATAAACTTCTGTTTGCCAACTCGATTGTGCCACTCCTGCCTCCACCCTCTCCCCTTCATCACCAAGCCCAGCCAAGGCTTCTGGCACCAGCCAACCTTCTGGAGGCATCCAGAGGGCCAATCAAAAGTGGGGTTATGGCGTTTCCTTTTAGCAAATGGCCCTATTCATCCACCAGGTTTTGAGGTGGGCTCTCAGAATGGTCACGGCACAACCTCTTCCTATCAGAGGGGTGTTGAGCTTTACTGTTACCCAGGGGATAATGTAAACTCCTCTGAACTGAAAGTGCTATTCAGCCCAGGGAACTGAGTTGGAGAAAGCTAAATAGTAGCTTCCTCCAAAGTTAGGCTCTGATTCCCTGGACATGTGAATGTTACCTTATTTGAAAAAAAAAAGACTTGACGCATGTGATTAAATTAGGGATCTTGAGATTACTCTGGTTTGTTCAGCTTGGCTCGAAATGCCCTCACATTAGAGAGCAACGAGACATGCCAGGAGATGGTGATTCAACGCTGGTGTTAGGCAGAGACTGGAGAGAGCCTAACAAGCCAAGGAAGGTGATAACCACCACCTGAGGAACACACAGAGGCAGACCCTTCACTGCAGCCACACAGATGAAGCTCACCCCTCTTTACACCTTGATTCTGGACTCCAGGCTCCAGCCTGTGAGGAAAATAAATTTTTTTCCACCTTAAGTCACAAAGTTGCCGGTAGATCCATTGTCTTACTCATGCGCTGCACATGTAATTCCAGCCTTGGGCTCACACTGTGCTGAAACATCCCAGTTCTGTGAGCAGGCCTGTAGCATACTCTTTCATCACACCCATTCTAGACAATAAGTCAAAGTGACCTTAGTTGATTGAAACTCTTTTCCCCTTTGTCTATCCTTCATCCTTCTATACAAGAGTTCTTTCTTTCAGGTGACTCCTGTCACTTGTACTTCTCTGTCCCCCAAATCTGTTCCCTTCAGCAGTGCCTCCCACTGGTGATCCACTATTCTCTCAAGTTGTGTCTACTCTTGACAAGGCCTTTAGATCCTCTGTCCTTATGGAGAGAAAGCTTTCGCCTCAGCAACAATGAGTCAAGCCAGGGCACAGTTAGGTGGGGATGGTGAGGGGGGATTTCTCCTTCCCCCAATGCTCCTGGAAACATGAGAAAAGAATCAAGTGCTCCCCTGCAGTCTTTGTTTCTTTCTCAACACTGAGGCATGATACCCAACACCCACAAATTTAAGGGAGGAGAGGTTTATTTTGGCTCAGCTCTAGTCCATGACAGAAGGGACATGGTAGAAGGGTGTGGAAGGGGAAAATTTCTCACATCACTGTGGTCAGGAAGCAGAGAGACAAGAGAGGAGTCAGGAGGAAGAGGCATCCTTCCAGGTCAGGGATGCAGTGATCCTTTGAACTTGCTCTACCTCCTAACAGCACAGCCAGCTTTTGATGCATCTGTGGAGGAATCCACTGACCAGTACAGCACCTTGTCTGCTGTTTTCCAGAAGCTCCACCCCCAACACAGGAGGCTTCTGGGGGACATCTAGCTTGAAACCCTAACACCTGCCCTGACAAGGGCTAGTCTGCTACCGACCTGGAAAGCAGGGCCAACTCTTCGAAATCTTTGTACTTCATTAGTAGTCACTGTTCAGTTTGGAAAACCAAAACATGCCAGAATTTTAAAGCAAAGAATTCAGTTTGGGGGCTATTATGATCTGTGTGTGGTTGTCCCTCCAAAGCCTCATGTAAGTCATGGGGCAGCTGTGGCTGGAGGAGAAGTGAATGGCCCGAGGGACATGGCCAGAGGATCAGGGCAGGGCTTGAGGGGTGGGGCCAGAGAGCCATGAACCGTTAAACTGGCAGCATGGATCTACCTCTCCATCCCTTCACCCCCGGCCCAATGGCCTCTGTTGGAGGCATGGAGAAGATTATCCTGGATGCAGAGGCACCCAAGCCTCTCTTTCAGACCCTATAGCACCGAACAGCAGTATCTCGAGGTCTTGCTGTGTAATTCGGGCTGCTTTAAGCTGTGAAACTTCCAGTAACTGTGAACTAAATAAACCTTTCCTTCCCTAAGCTTGAGTGTCAGGTATTTGTCCCAGCAATGAGAGAAGACTAAGACAGGAGAATTGATTTTACAGTCTGAAAAGGAAAAGTGGAAAGACAGAGGAAGGCAGGGGTTAGTGCCTGGAGACAGAAGCTACCTCTCCGCAGGCGGAGGAGAAGAGAGCGACGGCATTGAAATGTGACTCAGTGGACCACAGAGGCGGCCACAGCTGGAGCCACACTGCTCTTGCTGCTACTGTCTCATCATGAGCTCCTGTAGGCATTGCCTTGACTGCCATGGTAGCCACACCACTGCTGCTCCAACTGCTTCTTTTAGAGGTTAGAAAACATGGCCAAGCCCTGAGGTTTAAGAGTGCTTTTAAAGGGAAATATGTGGAATCGATGCGGGGAAGGAGTGATGCTATGATGTAACTATGGATACAGAGCTTCATGGACGTGGGTGTATTGATGAGTGCTGGAGAGCTTTCTCTGCCTACTGCCTAGTTTACTTGTGTTCACATCTGATACCCTTATTGCCCACTGTCCTCCTGCATAATACTGAGAATATTCCAGTTACCATTTTAACCATTTATTAGAGCCATCATCCACTAGCCAAGAGACCAGCCCTCCCCTCTTGTTCTCTTATATCCCCTGTACCTGTCACTCAGGGGCTACTATAAACCGAACATCCAAGTGGGCCCTCAGGAAATACATTTTTCTCTTCTCATAGAGAGCATATATAGAGAATTAAAAGACATTATGGGCTCGTTCAGGGCGGCAGATACCTGTAATCTCATCTCAGCTATTTGGGAGGTTGAAACAGGAAGATTACAAGTTTCATTTCAGCCTGGACATTTAGAAAGACCTTGTCTCAAATAAATAAAAAAGACTGGAGATGCCATTCAGTGGCTTAGCACTCCTAGGTTCAAGCTCCAGGACCGCACATGCAGGGGGAAGAGAGAGAAGAAAGGAAGGAAGAAAAGGGAGGGAGAGATGGCTTTGTCATTCAGATTCTCACAGCAAAGAGGTGATAAAAATAGGAAGCAAAGTGCAGGAGACAGGAGATCCTGGAGGAGGACGCAGTCTCTTTCAGGTTACAGACGGGGTGGGGGTGGGAGTGGTGGTCTTGAAGCAGGCGAGCCTGGGAAGCAGCCACAGCCAAGTGCCACCCACATGTTGTCTCCCCATTCTTTCCTCCTTCCCACCATTATTTACAGCTCACTGTATGGGTCACACAAGCTCGCCTCACCTCCCCAAGGCAGTGGAAGAAAAGCAGACTGACGGTCATTTCATCTGCACTGATGGGTCCGTTGGTCCTTGAGCCCTGTGGGAGCCGGTGTTCAAAGGGCAGCTTCCTCCCAGCAGACAGCAACCCCTATGGTCTGGAGTGCGATGTGCTCTGGCAAACTGCTTTCTGACTCATGGTGGGAAGAGAATAGATTGAATCTTACCCCAGAGGTGTTAAGCTCTGGCACTGAAACTTAGCGAATGTGGTTGTCTGATCTCACTGATGCCCACAGCTTGAACCACTTCATTTTTAAATCCAGTCTACCCAGATTTGTGGCAGTTGCATGCAGCAGGTTTTGCACTTCTGCAAAAGGCTGCCACCCCTGTCATTTATTTGGTTGCTACTGTGTAACCCTGGGGTGCCTGAAAGGAATGCATTTTGATTTTTGATCCTGATAAGTAATCTAAGACTTAAAAACCCTGATAAGTAATCTAACATTCGGGAGAGCGGTTGGTAATGCCTAGGATTATCTCTGAATTATCTGCGATGGGTTTGTGTTTTCATCAAGACTGTTCTATCAAATGTGATGTATGAGAAGGCGTAGAACTCTTAAGTCCTTTAAGTTATATGAGGAGAATGCTAAGTTTATTTTCTTTTACCATCCATTTTCATCACTTCCTGGTGGCTGCTTGAAGCCACCTTGTGTTGAGAGGGATCATCTGAAGGTGCTGGGATGACTTAGTTACAGGCACTGGAAAGCTTAGACAATTCTGCTATAAGAACTACACTAACAATCTGAAGTCTAATAATATGCATTTGAAGAGCTACATGGAGGAATTCTGTGCTTCTCTGGAATGTAGAAACAGCACTGGTTATTTCTGTCTTCCTTTTTGTTAATAGCAAATTTTCGTTTCCATCATAGTTGCCCATCGCTAGAAATGATACATTTCACAATATCATCATACGTTAGAGCTGGATGGTTCTGCAGAGAGCATTTAGTCTAAGCATCTTGTTTTATGGACAGTGAAAGCGCAGCCCTAAGAGGCTGATTTTCCAAAGGTCAAACAGCTCATTAGTGCAGGGCTTCTTGCTGCCATTTGTCTTCTTTTGGACCTTTTGCTTCTAAGGCAGAAACTCTGGGCCCTCTGTTAGCAGAAAGTGTGGGTTCACGAAGGGCCTAGGCAACAGTGCATCTCATCTCTAGACATATTGATCATTGTCAGCCACCACCTTTGTGCCTTGGAGCCTGACTGTCTTCCTGGCTAGCTGAGTGAGCCCCGGTGAGTGGCTTAGCCCTGCTGAGCCTTGGCTTCTTCTCATATGGGCCCGGGCTTGTGAGGATGAGTGGGGTAAAGGATGTCCAGTGTGAGCCCTGGGGCCTGGATCCACACAATGCTCCACCTGAGCTCAGTGAGTCATTCTTGTTCTGAGAATCTAAGAGTTGGGGAATGGGTTGGTCATACCTAGGATTATACCTGAATTCACTGTGATGGGTTTGTGTTTGTGTCAAGATTATTCTATCCAGACTAGGTTTTGTGGCATGCCTGTAATCCCAGTGCTTGGGAGGCTGAAAGCAGGTGATCACTATGAGTCCAAGCTGTGTAGTGAGATCTTGTACTAAATACATTTTTTAAAAAAGACTGTTCTAGCTAATGAGATGTATGGAAAGTGAGTCTTTGGCTAATAATCAAGCATTATTCATTGTTTACTTCAGACAACATATTCATCATTGTCCTTATTACTGCTTCTACTAATAGCTATCAAAGTATATTCTTTGACTATGGTTCTGTTTCCAATGGCAAATCAAAAATCCACAAAGACTTGGGAATTCTCAATCTCCTCAAGTCTAATCTCACTTGACTGAATTTTCTGTTCTGATATGGGGTTTTAAACAGACTCTTTCCTACCAAGTCTTAATTTTAGGCTGATCTTTACATATTGCTGTAGTTTTAATTAGTATGATCTTTGCATTTTCTCTTTACAGGCATCTTCTTTCTAGGCTTGGGTGAATAACATACCCCAAAGAACCAGTGTCTAGCTGCAAGACCCCTCCCCCCTTTTCTTCTGTCAGGAAGCTTTTCAGAAGCAAACCAAAGAGACAGAGATGTGCTTCAGGGTGGACACAGGCAGTCTGCTCTCTTGAAGGGAAGCAACAGTTCAGGGCATCTGTTCTCACCCTGGAAGGCCTCGGCATCTTCCAAGCCAAAGCTCAGATATTTCCTGAAAATGAGAATTTGTTTCCTTTCTCTCATTCCAGTTTAAATATTTGTGAGGAGTCATTTTGTGGGAACTAATCATTTTATATTCTAAATGTGATCCTGCGTATTTAAAGTTCAGGGTCAATTTATGATGATGATTATTCTGCTAGCTGTTCCCCTTCTTCTCACTGTCCTTCTGCTTGGAACAAACCTGTTATATCTCATTTCCTTCCCATCCTCCAGAAGACAAAGCCTTGTCAAAAGTGTTTCTGTGTGTGGCAGCCTGGGGCACTTTTCCTGGAGGCAGAGATGCCTAGAAACCTGGTTTTACAGCCCTTCCAGCTTTGTTGGAGGGGAGAAATCAAAGCTGAGACAGAACAATGGGAGATAGTGTTTCTTACACCTTATATGCATTAGTGTCTTGAGGCTATTTCTGTTTCTCTTACTCTTAGCTCCTCTTATTTGCTTCTCTGGGTGGGGAACGTATTTATGCTATGCAAGTTCTTTTTCCTCTGAATCCTCTGTCTTGTTTTCCAGCCTTGGACCTCTAAGTTTCCCTTTGCTGGAGGATATAGAACAGTATGTGGGTAGGGGGAAGGGCTTGTTATGCATTGTAGTAGAGGGCTTGAAGGACATGCATCCAGCAAGTGAATACTTGCTATAGTTGGGTGTGGGGAAGGGCAGAGAACTGGAATGGCAGGCATAGAAGGAAGGAAGGCACAGTCCCCAGCTGAGGGCACCAGAAGGAGTCCAGGGCCTATGGGATGCATGAAGTGTGGTCGGCAGAGGATGGGCGGCAACACAGGGAAAGGCTAAGACCTCTCCTTCAGAACTTCCCTCTGGATTATTCAGATGGGTCACTTAATTGAATACAGAGTTCAAGTGGAGCCTTAGAGTGATGGAAAGGTGGAATGAGATGCTTCAGAGCTCATTCCGTTGGGCTCATGGGATGGAAGAGGAAAGGAGACCAATGGTAGGAAGGAGGTGGGGTTATGAATCCACCAAGATGAGCCGGGCCTTTCCAGTGGCAAAGTGTTGTACAAATCAGGAGGCCAGGGCAAGGTTCAGCAAAAAGCCCAATTTTGAAGTTTATCAAGTTAGGCATTGGAGACCAGGTTGACATCATCTCATGATATATGGAGAAAGGGATGATATGGGTCTGATTTTGACTTTTCTCATCATTCCTTTCCTTGTGGCAAGGCCAGTGAAGGTGTGCTAGAGTGAGGGCAGCTCCACTGGTAGAGGAGAGCATGTGACAGTGCGCTGACAGCCTCTGCTCTGTAACTGAACAGCCTCATAACTGCTGAGGGCCAGTTCTTGCAGGTCTTGTCATTGCCTCTTTTTAAAGATCATCTTGAGAAGAATTTGCACCCTAACTTAAAAACAACAATAATGCTAAAGTAAAAGGCTGTCGTCGAATTCAAACCACACATCATTTTCTATCTGATGTTTTTAACAAGTCCCTTAAGTTCTGTACCTGCTTCCCTTGCCCACTTCTAGCCTGTCTCACTTGTCTGCAATACTAGTTTTCTTGTATCTGGAGTGATGGTTTTCACTCAAACTCATCAAATTTGGATGAATGGGCTATCTAACAGGTTAACAGTAAGATGAATTCTCATTATTAATGCCCGAAATATGAGCTCTGAATCCAAAGAAAGTGTTCTGTGGGAGGCAGGGGAAGACACATGGTCTGAAATCCACTTAAATCGTATTGTTTGGGTCTCCCCATAAACATATACAATTTTTATGAATCAGTTAAATCAATCAGTCAACTGATCATATTAGTCATATATCAAGGTGAATGAGCGTAGAAGTTCTAGAAGCCAAGTTCAGATTGACAGTCTTTCTTGCAAAGGCCCAATTAAGATCATATATCAAGTTGGTGCCCTGATTTGCATGTGAAGAGGCATCACTATGGCCACGGCAGACTGTTCGCATAGCAAATTATGAAGATGTTTCCTCCTTCTGCCACTTACACTGTTGCAGCCAGTTCTGTGTTAATTTTGTAGGCTGGAGAGCCCCATTGCCATTAATTATATCTGGTCAAGCTGGAACAAGAAGAGATGGGTTAGTAATAAATTAAGGAGAAGCAGAAAATCTTACAGAATATCTCCCCAGCTCTAAGGGCTGGGAAAGGGCAGGTTTGGCATCATCTGTATAAAGAATCTAGCCAGCCTGAAGACAGAGAGAACAAGGTTGTCTCTAAGGGACAGCAGGACACACGTTTGAGGTGCCTCTGCCCTGTGTCCTCCCTTCTCTCTCCATTGGGACAAGCTCCTTGAAATGACTCCATGGCCTAGGGACCCCTAATTTCTCTCCACTTGCTCTTTGAATCACTAGACCTCCTCACCAACATGTTTTCCCAGTTCTGTTTGGTTGACAACATTGAGAGAGATACACCCCAGGCAGGAGAAGTCTTTTTCTCAAAGTATCCCTGCATTACTGTCACCAGGCAGACTTTTTAAAATACTGATGTCCATACCTCACTTTGGAGAGCCCAGCTTTCTCAATCTGGTAGGCTCAGACATTAATTCTTTGTTTTGATTTGGTTTTTAATTTTTCCACCAATTCCAGTGATGGAAGTTTAATGCAATCAAGAAAAGCGACAGCACTGCAGGAAAGCTGCTTGCTTTTCCATATTGGAGTTCAGTTCAGCTCAGGAGGCTGTGGCTCACCCCTTGCAGGAAGAAGGCCGGAGGGCTCATGAGCCTTGCAGGGCACAGGTTCCTCAAGGATTAAGTCAGGGGACCAGCTGAGCTACCACTTTCTCCAGGATGCCCCATGTGTGTGTATAGGTGGTGACACTGAATCCCACAGGCCTGGCCTTCCTGTGCCCGACTGAGGTACTATTGGAAAACCTTGCTTCAAGCTTTAGGTTAGCCAGCCAAATGGGTGAAAGTTTGTAAAAGTAACCTCCACTGACTTTCTTTTCTGTCAAGTTTCAGTTTGGGTATCATTTTTTCTGGTGAATTGTCTTGTGTTTAACCGTAGGTCACCCAAGATGGGCATCATTAGTCCTGATGCAGGAGCACAGTTATGACGTTAGACACCAGCCCACAGGCAAACTCGGTCCCATGTTAGAGGCAAAGGAATGAAGCTTCATATCTCAAAAGGTATCTTAGACTGGAGCCTAGTAGCATGGATGTGATGGAAACCTCAAATATTTCTGGGCTGAAAAAAACATCTCTATTTTATGGAGGCCCCACACCCCTGCAAGCAATCCCTGGTATTAAAACAAAAGACATAAATCTTTATTTGGCCATAGAGAAGTGGAGTTGTTATACCTGAGTGACTATATAAGCTTATAAACCAAAATAGGTTAATAAGACTTAAAGGTCAAATTGAAGTCTGATTAATTAGAAAGATGCATATTATTTTCCCCCCGAAATTAGCACAAGGTGAGACTAAGACAAGAGTTTCAGGATGGAGTATGCTGAGGGCTGGCTGAACCCACGCTGTGCACAAAAGCACTTCAAGGTACTTATGTATGTGAGTGAGCTCGTGGTTCTTTTTTTCCCCTCCCTGAACCTGCTGCTGGAATCTATCGTCCTGTCTTTTTTATAACCTTCTCGGCAGGGTAGTTGTACTCTCCCAACTGGGGCTCTATTTGCCCTGCCAAATCTCATTCTGAAAATCAGCTTTTCAAATGGCAGCTTTACAGGAACACAAACAAGGCTGGGAACTAAGGAGCAACATAAAGGCACCGTGTGAGCTAGAAAGTTAAAGATTCTCTGAGAAGCCCCATGGAGAGACCTCATATTTCATGAGGATCCCGCTGGCTCATGCCAGTTGAGGTGGCCAGTCTCTCCAGATGAAACTTAGGACTTTGTGTACTGGGCTGTAATTGCCTGTGACAACTGCAGTCTACTGACTGCACCAAGAAAGAAATAAACCAATAATAGCAGCACTTGGAAACTCACCTCACCAGAAGCAGATGCCTTATTCAAACCATATGGGGGACAACCACATTAAAGAAGTTCCTCCCCACAGCTTCATTCTTTGTTTCATGTATCTATTTTTTCAATTGTGTATGAAATGGTCGTCAACACTATCTTCCTGAAATTGCCTGATGTCCCTTTTTGTGAAAGAGAAGTAACATTTCTCTAACCTTGACTCACCTAACCCAACCTTGACTTCAATATTGTTTTGATGAGTAGAAAATATGTCTTTTGTGAACTTTTCATCATAGAGATGTTTGTCTTAGGCACCAATTTGTCTTTCATTTATCTGTCCACCTATCCATCTATCCAATATTCATGTATTTCTTGAATTTTATGACAATATTGTTTTTACCTGTCCCAAATCATTTGTTTTTCTTTTGACAGCACTTTTTCTTCTTGTATCTTTTTAATTTTTAACCCATCATTTCCATTGGCACCAGATGTAGTACTGAGCATCAAAGGTCCACTTAATGTGACCAGGTACATTACTGAGCTGGTGCATTACTGACTAGGTACACAACTGACCCACTCCAGTGACCTGATGGCGCAAATCAGAATCAGCCAGATCCCTCATTCTGTGGGTGGAACTCTTGAAAAAGAGGATCACTCCTACTGGTGTAGCTGCCAGACTACAGACCCATTAGAGTGAGCTGCCCATAGTCATGGAGGAAGAGAGGTCTTTGGAGAAGAAATCGTCTTTGCAAGCATTGGTATTGTTTTCTCCTGTGGCAAATCTCAGGGAAAACTGACTACTGTATCCCTGCTCTCTATCCACCTACAACAAATTGGTTCTGAGCATAGGAAATAGTAGCCTCCAAAAATGCCAGCAGCAAGCTATCCCAGAAAGGCTCATCAAGCAAACAAAAATGAAGGTTTGTTAAATCATTTTAACACAAATCTAGTAGAAACAGCAGAAGGATGGGGTAAGAGGACTGGGTATAGGTTGGGTGGAGAGACACCACGCACTGTAAAGGGTCAATTCAGTGAGGCTTTTTTTCTTTTTTTGGCAGAACTGAAGATTGAACTCAGGCCCTTGCACTTGCCAGAGAAGAACTTACTCCACTGAGCCATCTCCTCAGCCTGGGTTAATTCAGTGAGCTTGGGGTATTTGAGTCTTTCCCACTTCACAGTACTGCCCAGTCTTAATCACTGGACTATCCCAGCATCCACCCACCAGTAAGAGTGTGTTTGGGGCCTTGAGTCACACCACATATTTTTTGCTAACAATGAGACTGAGCCAGGACCCTTAGTCCTTAACCTTGGGGAGTAGGTTGCACAGGTCCTTCCTGTGGTTGAATCCCAATGAAAGCCCTGGACACCAAACCCTGGATGAACTTCCTGGTTGGTAATACTTTGGATGTGGTGCCATGTATCCTTGCTGGAAGAATTATGTGCTGTTTATGTTGCGCCTCTTGGAGAGGACAATGAAAAGCCTGCACCAGGTCTGTCTTAAGTGGTTTCTCATTGCTAAGACTCAATAACAGACACTCACAACTTGAAGGAGGAAATGTTTATTTTTACCCACAGTTTGTAGAGCTTTTAGTCCATAATTGATTGTCCCCAAGACAGGGCAGTATGGCTGAGGACAAAAGCTCACAGCATGCCACACAGGAAGCAGAGGGTGAAGGGAGGAGCAAGAGAGAGACAAACCATTTCAGGGCACACCCCTAGTGACTCATCTCCTCTGACCAGATCCCACCTCCTACCAGCAAGTCAGCCATAAACTCAGTGAACTGAACCACTGGTGAGTGCCACAGCACCCTGACCAAGCCACCTCCACAAAGGCCCACCTATGAGTGCTCCAGACTTTGTTGGCATGTACAGATATAAACCATAACACCATCAGTCTTATACTCTGCAAGTTTTTCCTTTGCTGAAAGGAAATCTGTCTCCTTTCAGAAAAAAAAGCACATGCTTTTCTGATTTCTGTGAATCCTTTTTGGAAATGATGGAATGCAAGGAAAGCTTCAGTGGCCCCTGATAGGGGGTCCTGCAGATAGGTTGCCTTGGGCCAGTGTGATACACTTGTTCTGTTACAGGGATGTAGGGACAATGCTTGGCCACAACTATAACTTGCTAGTTAGCCATATAGGTAGCTGTAAGTTCTATGTATGCTTCTTGGACAGAGGACATGTGAAACAGAAGTGATGGCAAACCTATGGTACACATGCCACAGTGGGCTGCTTGTGTCATTGAAAGTGATAAAGGTTCACCATCATTGGTATGAGAATATAGACAATAGGTAGCCCATTTAGGAAATAATGAATATTAAATGCTCACCTCTGTTTTAATATTCAGTTTTATGTGCCTTTTGATATTCAGTCTTATATAGATCTGATATACTATGAGAATTTAATACCTGGGTACATCATAAGTATTAGATATTCTACCCTTTTCTCTCTGGATTTTACATACAGACACTGTCTTTGCTAATGACTGTATCTGTTTTATGTTTAACACATACCACAAATTTTACATAGAGAAATCAAACATTTTGCCTCCTAGCTACTTATTTATATTTAAGCATTTAAGACACTTTACCTATCTAAAGCAACAAAACATAGCTCAATCAGAATTAAATCTTCTCCAAAGCACAGTACAGGGTAAAGTCTGAGAAGTGATCAGAGGAGACAAGTCAGAATACAGCACTGCTATGGTTTGAAATATTTTTGTTCCTTCTTAAGTTTATGTGCTGCAACTTAATCACCACTGTGATAATATGAAGAAGTGCAAGCTTTGGGATGTGTTAGATCACAAGGCTGGAGCCCTAGTGTATGGGCCTGAGAGCTCTGTGAAAGAGGCTTCGCAAGGCACTCAGCCTTCTTGTTCTTTTGCCTTTGGCATGGGAGGATGCAGCAGTGAAGCACAGGCTTGGCATGAGAGCCAGCTGACTAAGTATCAGGGCCAGCGCCCTTGACCTTGGACTCTCCAGCCTAGAGAACTGTAAGAAATAAACTTTTATTCCTTATAAACTACCAGGGCTATAGTATTTCATGGAATCAGGGCAAAGTAAGATAATCCCTGTATATTTTAGTGTTATAAATACTTCAGTTCTAGAAGATCTTGGTGGTAAGAACCAAAGCACAGTCCTGATTCCTGGTGTCATGGTGGCTGCCTCTTCAGTTCAGCTCCCATAAGTTGTTCTTGATGATAACGACAATCTCTTAAACAGAACTACTATGTTCTAGGTCTTGTTCTACATGCCACTCTGCATTTCATAGAAAGCGTATAAGGTAGAGGCAGTTTGATTGTTTATTAAAGTGTATCAATAATACAGAATAATGAGTTTTATTTTCACATATTTATACATGAATATAACACACTTTAATCATTCCAGATCCTCTTCTTGCATAGCCTTTATTTGCTTTCACATCAGCTATCTTTTTTCTCTGGATTTCAAATATGAGAGAAAACATGCCATGCATGTCTTTCTGCATTGTGTTCTTTTGCTTGACATGTTATACCCCAAAGAATAAGGCCAACACACCAGAAGGATATGCACATATCTATTTTTATTGTAGTTTGTTTCACAGAAGCTAAGTGTGTGTCAACTCATGAAGGCAATTGCTATACAAATATAAGTACAAAAAGCTGCAAAGAAGAGTGAAATGAGGTCATTGCAGGAAAATGGGTGGACTGGGAAGCCACATGTAGAAAGAGATGGAGCAATCTGAATTTCAGTTTTGTGGAGGGAAGGGTAAAATGCAGTTGGGAGGTGGATCAACAGCATAAGTGATGACAGAGGAGAATCAAACTCATCAATTAAGTTGGCTTCCAAAACCCTGCCTTTAGCCATGGCATCCCCGCAACTGCCCACTGCCCTGGGAACACTCCAGAGGCAACAGCTCATAGATGTTGCTGACTGTAAAGGGTTTGAAAGTCAAAAACATGTAGGCTGAATGTTGATAAAAATTAAAGGCCAAATGTAGCAGGCATACATTTTTATTAACCTGTAATGAAACCATCATTCAGTAGCAGGTCATATAATTACACAGAAGTTCAGAATGGTAGGATTCCATCCTGTGCTTACATGGCAAAGTAGGTATTTTTTAAAAGGTGTTTCAATCTTTAGAAGGTGTTATGAGAAAGAAATTATAAATATTGAAAACAGAAGTGGAGCATCCATATGCCCATTTGTCCTTAGAATATTGGCAGGGGGTGGGGCATGGACTGTGAATCAGGTTTCTGGTTAACAATAAACTTTTCAGAGAGAACAAAATTTTGCTTTCAACCACTTCTGAACAGAAACCCAAGCAGCTTTTTGGAAATCAAGTGCCAGTGTGCTTTAAGGCACAGGTGATCACAGAATCATTTGCACTGGGAAACAGCAGCAAATCAGAGTTCACGACATGAAGTCTACCTATCAGGCCAGAAAAATAAAGGAGCCAGCCCCAGAGTTGCTCCAAGACCCAAATTGGGTACAACAGTAAGTTCTGCTGAATCTTGTCCACTGATCCCGTCTCCCTCCCCTCTCACATAGTTAATGAAATTCTGTGTTCAATAATCCCCAGAGCTAATGAACCAAACACTACAGGGCTCCTGGTACCTACATAAGCCCATACCCTGCAAATGGCATCAGACTCTACCACTATGTCTTCACTGAGAGAGAGCTGTGGCAACTGAACATGGCGTCCTACTTGGCTGTCTCACTGCGAATCAGTGTAATTCCCTCCGCTTAGGCTATGAAGTTCTCTTTGTGATTAATCTCTCTTTTTATAGCTGATGTTTCTTACCACTAGGCTTCTAGTGTAGGGCAGCCAGTAACACATCCAGAGGGCTTCTTTCTATGTGTGAAACTAAAGCATTTTAAAAGTCTTTCTGAGCAGAACATCAGTCTAAAAGTTGTTTAGAGAACTAAAGGGAAAGACCTTCATTACACTTAAGGTAGTCCCACTGCACCTGTATTTTATTTTATTTATAACAACAACAACAACAACAACAACAACAACTAAATCAAGTTTGTCTCTGTTTAAATGAGTTCTGCAATTGTAAACAGTGTCCTCACACACTCCGGGGACTATCAGACTGAGCATCCAGATGCTGGGATTTCAGAGGACTTGAATCTGAGAATGCTGCTGTCATTAGGAAGCCTTCAAAGATCAGGAAGCTAAATTGCCACCTGTGAGTCTAGGGACTCACTTACGGAAGCCAAGGGGAAAGGGCTGGAACCTTCTAACAGACAACCCGCTAACACATAGTTCCCATCAGAGGTTAAAATAAACAAGAACAAAATTAAACAGAGGAGATCTTTATACGAGAAAGAAAATTTGAGTGTAGCATCTTTTGGCTCTATAACCCAACAGTAGTTGGGTTAGTGATGATTGTGCTACAAGGATCTAGCATTCAGTACTGATGGAGGACATGCTCAGAGTTCTCACATACCCCCAGAACAAGCCCATGAGGTGGATAACATTAATGTTTTATAGAAGGGGACACTGAGGCAAACATACATGGGGCCAGAAATGGGTAGTGTGTGTCTGTGGAAGGATATGCTCCTGGGGCCAGTCTTGTGTGACCTGCTGACATGTTTAGCTTATGCCGCCTACTTCTTCTGCACAATATTATAGAGCTAGGATATCCTTTCCCCTTAAGTTTCTATCCACACTGCTTCTATTTGTCTTCTCCCCAGTTCAGTTGACTCTAATGTCCAAATCCCATGGTCATATCAAACTGGAAGGTGAGGAGGACAGAGCATCTTTCAGTGACAATGCAGTGGGTTCTTATCTTGTGTGGCTCTGGGTCTGAGAGCAGAAAGCCAAGTCCCTTGGATTCAAAGATTCCATAGTCTGGTGCAGAAGTAGGTAACAAACAGGTTACTCTAATACATGTAACAAGTGTTAATTCAGTAGATACAGATAGAATTTAATTGGTACCAAGTATTGTTCTGAGGACTTTTCACAGATTTTTTTCACCTAATCTTTACAATATCCCATGAGTAATGGTAAGTGATATTTTTCAGACAAGTAGAAATACTGAGAGGTTATGTGATTTGTCTAAAGTGACACAGCCAATTCTGAGGAAGGGTAGTCTGGCCTTACCCATTTTTATCACTGATTAGTACAGGATGAACACTTAATTCAAGCCTGGCCAATCAGTCTATTTCCTTTTGTAGAAGATTTTTATTGTTTGGGTCACTATGGCTGAGGGGTCAGAGAAATGTGGAGCTAAACTGGATTTAAGATCTGCTTCTACCATGGATCCTGGGGCCTCACACAAGTAGCTTAGGCCTGAACAACTGGATTTTCCTGTCTATTAAGATACGACATACTACCAGACATAGATGGATTTGATGAAGAAATGAAATGCACACATTTAGAACATTGCTTAGAACAGTTTTCGCCATATTCAGGAAGGGGCTCAATAGTGTTTGTGACTGTCTCCTGAGAACTTGGAACCTAGGAAAATAAAGCATAGCTTTGTCTGGGTGTCTGATCAGTATGCCAGGGAGTAAGGCACTTTCAATTGCACTGGAGCAGCCTCATTATTTTATCCCCATGGGCTACAGAAATAGTTTCTCTAGTATGGAGGTGAAGAAGGTTGGGAAGCATGTCTAAGCAGGCAGCAGTCACTGGCTCCATTCCTGATATCTTGCTGTGTCCAAAACCTTAAGTCACTGCGATAACTCGGTCTTTTTTGATGAAGGACATTTAAATGCATTTTGGTCACTTACTTATAGTGTCTTGATTAAAATGGTGGTAGTGACAGAGAAGACACCAGAACTTTCCCTTCTTAGCTCATTATTTCACAAGGTTGTTTCCATGGTATTTCCCACATAGTGAGCATCACCACCCCCAAGGGATGACTTAGTTAAAAATGGTTTAAAGACAGATACTAATTATATTCCATCTCCAGCATGGCCAAACTCTAGTTCATATAAATGGTAGGGTTGCAATCTCAGAATATCCTGGCATAGTAACAGAGACACATGGGTAACTTCATGAGCTTTCAATACCTCCTAAATGGTAGGAGAGCTACTTCCTGCTCTTAATCATTTACTGTATGATGGTTAAGTTCTATTTACCATTTCCTAGTAGAATGTTTATACAACTATTTTGAAAGTCATTATTGCTCCTTAGAATATCAGCCAAGTCTGTATGGAGGATCAAAGCTTATCTACCAAACAGGTAAATCATAGATTAAAATTTCCTAGCGATGCCTAGGAGGAATGTGAAAATATCTCTGGCAAGATGAACCAACAGATAGCCTCCCCTCCCCTTTGGATGTGAGAGAACAATCAACAAATTGATTTAGACAATGTCACCACTTTGAAGAGTTTCAGAGAAGTCTGATGGTTTCTGTTTCTTTAGGCACTATTTAGAAGTGCAAAGATTAGGGATATCACAAGCTTTATCTGAGCATTTGAATGTGTTTGTGAAATCACTTATGGTTATGCAGATGTTTCTCAAAGATCTGAATGGTGGCATTTTTTAACATTGTCAGGTAAGCAAGTGCCATCTGATTAAGTAAGGAGCTCTTCCTGTCTGCCAAACATCTTTCCTTTGCCTTCTAAAGGAATACGTGAGAAAGGAAAACACCACTTTCTGTGATCAAGAGTCAGCCACAACCTAAAGGGTGTAATTACTTCCTGAGGATGTTTTAGTAGTCACTACTATGACCAAAAGCTTATGCATGAAGCTTCTCATTCACACTTCACAAGGAGCACCATTAAATTTTCAGAATCAAGGTCAGTCATTCCGCAGGAGGAAGTGTGTTCTCTTCAGTTTGAGGCAATCAGCACAGATGTGGTGTAGCACAAGACAAAGGACCCAGTCCCCTTCTGCCATGGACATCTTATGTTCACATCATTGTCCAAATCTGTTGCTAATGTTCCTTTTTCCCGGCAGGAGAGAAGATGGAGAAGAAGAAAGCATCCTCACTTCCCTCACTCCCCAAAGAGAGACTTTTTGAAAGTTGCTTATGCAAATTCCCATCATAAATGGCACCAATTGAGGCAAAATGTAGTTGCATGTGTTTAGCTACAAAATGGGGTGGGAAAGAGAACATAGTCCTTACTCCAGCTAGAACATAGGGCCTCTGTTGCCAGGGAAAATTAGTGCTGTTCGCTTATCATCTTTCAAGACTCAGATCAAGGGACCTGTTCTTTGAGAGGATATCTGTGTCTATCCAGGCCATCATAGGCCTTCTCTTTTTGCTATCAGAGAAGCTGTGAAGTTCTACCACAGCAGCATTTTGCTTGTTTACTTTTCATGGTCTCTCTCCTCATTTGGAGCAAAGTTCCTCAAGAGCAGATTGCTTACTTTTACCTTGCTGCTGGCTGGCATACATACCCCAGCAATTCACTGTGCTGGTACATGGTAGAAATTTAAGGAACACAAAGGATGAGTAAATGAGGATCCTTAGCAGGGGAAAAATGGCACTGCAGCTAAATATACAGTCCCAGGGGTTATACAGTCTTGATTAAAACCATGGAGCTACCTCTAATTAACAACGCAACCATGGGCAGTTAAAAAGTTAGAAGGCAGGCTATTGTGAGGATTCAGAGAGTAAATTATATGAAGTGTTTACTGCTTTGAGTATTAGATAGCAAACAATCAGTTAACTTTTATTAATTATTTCTGCTTGAAATTTACCAAGCCCAGAGAGTCAAAAGAGTAGTTCTGGAGGAAGTAACCTGGGAGATAAGTCTGATTTGTGAGCAGGGGTTAATTAGACACAAAAAAGAGGATAAGGAGAAGAACAAAATGAGGAGAGGTAACCAGATATACAGTGGTCTCAGGGCAGGAAGGGATATGCTGAGAGAACTAGAAAATGCCAGAGTGTTCGGATAAAAAGGGAAACAGTATAAACTGAGACTGGACTCGAGGTGGGGTTAGAATGTGCAGGGTTTTCCATATGATGAGCTTTATTCCAAGTACGGAGTGCAGTTACTGAGGGCTCCAGTCAGAGGAGTACATAGACTGGGTTGTAACGTGTAAAGATCCTTGCTTCAAACGAGGAGTGGGGTGTTTCATCAGAGTATGACTTGAGTTCAGATCTGAGCTTGCCCCACACATCTGGGTGGGGAGAAGACTGAGGGACAGACTAGGCCAGGCTGCCTATTTCTGATAGCCTTGATATAATTTAAATATGTATAAATACTTAAAAGTTATAAAGGAAAATTAACAAAGTGTTAAACTATGGATCTTTTAGCATATTGCCATATCAAATATAGATTCATAATTAATGAAAGTCAGGAAAATATCAAGGATAATTGACTGTAATTGTTATTGTTCACACCTAGGCATTTTATTGATGTGCTAGCAATACCCCCCAAAAGATATAGTTAATCTACAACTTATTATATATGGTCTATAAAATTTATTTTTCTTCTCTTCAATAGTATCATGAATTTCTTCTACACAATTTGTATTCTGTTGAGAATAATGTTTTAAAGGATAAAAAACCAAATGCATTTTATTCACACCTAGAACATTTAAATGTGTTTAATAAAGGTGTATATTGAAGTAAATATAAATGAAGATATGCTATACATGCTCTTAAAGTGTTATGTCTTCTGAAGTGTTCAAAATTAACTATTGAAGTCAGATGAATTAGTCAAGGAAGAGAAATGCATCCAAATTTGAAAGGAAGAAGTAAAATTATCTCTATTCACAGATGACATGATCTTATTGCAGCAAGCACTAAAACCTCCAAAAAGCAGCTATTAGAACTAACAAATGAATTCAGCAAAGTTCAAAAGTATAAATCAACACACAAGAATTATCTGCATTTCTGCACACTAACAATGAATATCTGAAAAGGAAATTAAGGAAAATATTCCAATTATCATATCATCAGGAAGAAAAAAGTACTTAGAAATAAACTTAACCAAGGAAATTAAAGACTTGTGTGCTCAAAATGTTAAAATAGTTCTGAAAGAAATTTAAAAAAATACAAATAAATGGAAAGACATCCTTCATTCATCAACTGAAAACTTAATACTGTTAAGATGTCAATTTTATTCAACGACATCTACAGAGTTAATACCTTTCCTGTCCCAATGGTGGTCATCTTTTAAAAAAAGTTATTGTGTGTTTTGTGTGTGTGTGTGTGTGTGTGTGTGTGTGTGTGTGTTACTAGCGATTGAACCAGGGCCTTCACACTGAGCTATATCCCTAGCATTTATGTATGTATGTATGTATTACTTATCAAGATACAGTCTTGCTAATTTGCTAAGTTGCTCTGGCTGGGCTTGAACTTGAAACTATCACCTCTTCCTACTAGAGTGCAAGGATTAGAGGCTTGCCCCACAGTGCCTGATTCCACTGGTATTCTTTGTGGTAAAAGATAAATCCATCCTAAGATTCACATGGAATCTCAATAAATTCCAAAGCAATCTTGAAAATGAATGAAGTAGGAAGTCTCACATTTCCTGGTTTCAAAACTTCTTGTAAAGCTATGGTGATCAAAATAGCATAGTGTTATAAATACAGGCATTCAGATTAGTGGAGAAAGCCTAGAACAGCTCCACCCCAAATAATCTCACACATATTTAGTCAAATTTTTTGTCATGGATCCCAAAACTGCATGATGGAGAAAACATAGTTGCTTCAATAAATGTTGAGAGAACTGGGCCTGCACATACAAATGAATGAAGCTGGACTATCCATACAAATATTAACTCAAGTTAGACCTTCTCCTCTAACAACAACAATACAATAACAACAAATAAGCTGATTTGAAAAATGGGGAAATGACGTGAATTGACAGTTTTCCAAAGAAGATATGCAAATAGCTGACAAGTACGTGGAAGTATGCTGTCTCCCCACATCAGTAGGGAAATGAAGATGAAAACAGTTCTGGAGACGATGGTGGTAATGGCCACATATCACTATGGGTGAACTTAGCACCCCCACTTAAAAATGGTAAGTTGGGGTATTTATATGTATTTTAAATTACTTTTAATTCCTGGAGTGAGAAAATTACTTTAATTTAATTAAAAAGTAATTTAACAATGAACTGTTAGTTTAAGGAAATGTATAAATTATAATTAGTGAACATCATGTTTTAAAATAAAAGATTCAGATAAAGCACACATTCTTACATTTGAAAATGTTTGTTAAATATTATTGATTTTATAAAATAAAATTTTTCATTTCTAATATGATGTGTTCATCTAGTTGCCAATGTAAGTTATGAATATTACCTTCCTGAAGTATAATGAATATTAACATATTCAAATTTTTCAGGAACACAAATTACTTAGTATAGCAAATATTAAATAATGCAAAATGCCTCCACATACATCTGTTGTGAATACCAGAGTGACGCATGAATACCCTTGGAACACAAGCCAGAATGTGATGAAAACTAAAAAAAATGGGGAATGACACCTCATTATGCAAGGTTATGTGAGTTCATGCTTTTGGAGAGGAAAGATTTGATAAGTTAATGAATTTGCCTTTTCGTCTTGAGCACTTTTGTTCCTCAAATCTGCTTATAGCTCTGAATCTAGAAGGAGCTACCTCAATGCACTGGGAAAGGATTCACTGAGAAAAATGCATGTAAGATGTTTAGCAGCATAGTTGGCTCAGCGCAGACTTCAATTTGTATGGTCATGGTCAGGTAGATCTAAAGACACATTTCGCTTGGGGAACTCTCTGGACTAGGCTCGCTGATACTTAAAACTAAGAGAAAAAAATTGCACCAGGGCTTGACTTTATCATTAAGATGTAAAGCATAGTTAAATGTTCCTTAAATTTGGGAAATAAAACAAAAGTTTGTAAGGTACCATGAAACTTATAGACAATGCAGAGTTAGTTGAACAGACTCAGAATGATCACTAGCAATATTAAAAACAGGAGCATTCATAGGTCGTGCTCCAAATGTGTGAATGCTTATCTGTCAAATTTCAAGGCTACTAGAAGCTCTAATGTCCAGGGGAAAGCTCTCTGCCTGGATTTGGTAACCAATGGATCAGAAGATGTGATTTGAGGTGAGCTGAGGTTGTCTGTCTCAACCTCATTAACAATCACCCCCCTACTCTTCTTTTGTTTTTTTTTCCATTAATTTTTATTTTATTAAAATACAAATGTCAATCAGACAGTTTCAAAACACCTTAACCATACAGAGTCGATGAATTAATACATAGCAAACTGTTTTCATAACGTTTTGGTATTGTACAAGGTGCATACATGATATTATATTTACAGGTTTTTTTATAGCTGAAATTATATCAAAAATTCAATATTTATTTACCTAGTGGATGACCATAGCACTAAAAGCCGACATAATATCCTGTCCAATCACCATTAGTGCAGATCTTGCCTATCATAGAATTATGTAGAAGCACAGCGTTATCTATCCTAACTGTACTGTCTATACACACACATCCTGATTTTTTCTTTCTACAACCCTTCCTTTGTCTACACCTGTCAAAAGTGGGCACTCCATTGACATTCAACTACCTTAGGTGCTTGAACTCGACACCAC